>CM050163.1:511794132-511911632 GCA_027410445.1 Discoglossus pictus
ACTGTAATTGCTCCATAAATGAAGTGGCTAATAGAAAAACGAAATGTAGTTTAATAATGTAAAGAACGCTTTGAATATAATGCACGTTGCTGTTACTTAGTTCAAGGAAAGTTCCCACCACAATTTTGTTTATTTTAAAGACTTTTTAAAATATTTCTAGTTGTAAATAAGAATAATTTTGCACTTTGCTATCCTACACTATATTTGGAACCTTTGCTGTAGTCCTTTAAATCAAATAATACTATATTCCTAGCTATTTGTGGCATTTGAGCACAAATGAATCCTGTATTACAAGACTATAAATTTCCCCAGGCAAATTAATTATGAAATTATATGAACACTTTAGAATTTATTTTGACAGAACCTTATATTTTTGACAAAGTAACCTTCATCAAAATTTCAAGGAATAGGTCTTGCTTGATATATAGGAGACAATTTGTGCTACATCTCTGAGAGGGCTAATGTTTCATTTGCTTTTTATTACAACTATTATAATTGCATGGAACAAATCAAGGACTCTCGAAAGCAGATTTTAATGAGCAATTGGGAACAATTTATGAGATCTTTGGGGAAGGAACTAAACTTGTTGAATGAACCCCTTGCACAAATGTGATTTGTAGAAACAAATGTAACAAATCAAAAAGTTTAAAGGGACACTGGAAGTTAACGTTATCAGATAACCCAACATCATTATTATGATGTCGAAACCAGGGCTGTATCTATCTTTTTGGAGCCCCTAGGCAGTGAAGTGGAGGAGACCCTGCGAGTGAGTATGCACGGACCCATTCTTGCCTTTTTTTGTATGTGTAAGTTCCCTTTCCTGTTGAAACAGTCTTGTTCTAGGTGGTTACCCCCAGTAGGCAGTCTATGAACTGCAGCATTTAATTTTTTTTAAATGATTATTATTATCGTTTTATTTATAATGCGCCGACATATTCCATAGCAATGTGCATAAGATAAGTTCCGTGCAAAGGTAAATACAAATCAAAACATAACAAAGCAAGGAGGGCCCTGTCTTTGAGCCTCGAATCCAGTGTCCACGGTGCTTTCCCCAAATCACCCTGTAGGTTTGAAACTCACAGACTTACAACCTAAAGTTATTGTGTGTGTGGTAAAGGAGGGAGAGAGAGGTGATGAGCGTGTTAGGGTGGAAGGTGATGCGCTTCTTTAAAGAGATGCATTTTTTGTGAGGTTTTGAATTTTTTGAGGCAGTAGGACAATCTGGTGGAGCGAGGCAAGGAGTTCCAGAGAATAGGGTCAGCACAAGAAAAGTCCTGAAGGCGAGAATGAGAGGAGGTGACAAGAGTTGTAGAAAGAAAAAGGTCATTAGCAGAACGAAGAGGGCGGTTGGGGGAATATTTGGAAATGGGAGCAGAGATGTAAGGGGGTGCGCAATTGTTGAGGGCTTTGTAAGTTAAGGTTATGATTTTAAATGTTATTCTGGAGGCTAAGGGAAGCCAGTGGAGCGATTTACAGAGAGGTGATGCAGACGCTGAACGTTGTGTACGGAAGATGAGTATAGCAGAGGCGTTCATTATGGATTGAAGTAAGGATAGTCGGGTGGTGGGTAGGCCAGCAAGAAGCAAGTTACAGTAGTCCAGTCAAGTGATGATGAGAGAGTGTTTAGGATTTTATTAGGATTTTAGTTGTGTCTTGTGTAAGGTAGTGGTGATCTCTGGAGATGTTTTTAGATGGAGAAGGCAAGATTTTGTTAGTGACTGTATTTGAGGGATGAAAGACAGGGCGGGTTTCAGTAGAACCCCAAGGCAACGGGCTTGGGAGGTGGGAATGATGATGCTGTTGTTGACAGTGAGAGAGATGTGAAGAATTGATGCTGTGGTAGAGGGAGGGAAGACATGTTAAGTTTGAGATGGTGGGTGGACATCCAAGAGGATATACTAGAAAGGCAGTTGGAGACTGTGTTAGAAGAGAGGGGGATAGATCTGGTCATGAGAGGTAGATTTGAGTGTCGTCTGCGTAGAGATGATACTGAAGCTCAAAAGAGTGTATTAGGATACCAAGTGAGGATGTGTAGATGGAGAAGAGGAGGGGGCCTAGAACTGAACCTTTGGGGTATGCCAACAAACATGGGGTAGGTAGAAGAAGAGGTGTCACAGAAGGAGACACTGAATGATCGATTGTGTAGGTATGATAAGAACCACGAGAGAGCAGTGTCTTGAGTACAGAGGGAGGAGAGGATATGGAGTAGAAGTGGATAGTCAAAGTGGAAAGGTGACCTTTTGACTTGGCAGGGAGCAAGTCATTAGTGACTTTACTGAGAGCTGTCTCAGTGGAATGTTGGGGCCAGAAGCCGGATTGGAAGGTGTCAAGAAGGGAGCTAGAGGAAATAAAGTTGGTAAGGTGGTTAGAGGAGCCACTCCAGCAGTTTGGAAGCCAGGGTAAGTAAAGAGATAGGGCGGTAGAGGTGACGTTAGAGTCAGATGAGGTTTTTTTGAGGATGGGTGTAATTATGGCATGTTTTAGAAAAGATGGAAACGTGCCAGTATTTAGGGAAAGGTTGAAGTGGTGTGTGAGCTGGAATTAGGGTGGCTGAGAGGGGAGGGAGATGGTATAGGATCTAGAGGACAGGTAGTGAGGCAAGTGGATACTAGCAGGCTGGAGACTTCTGCCTCTGTAGTCAGGTCAAAGCAGTTCATGGTGGCTGTGGGATTGGGGAAGACTGGGTGTTGGTTAGTTGAGTGTGTAAACCACTATGAGAGGAGAGTTAATTGTGAATGTTTTGAATTTTATGCATAAAATGGTTCGCGACGTCTTCAGCTGTGAGAGAGTAGGGGATGGGAGGAGGTGGTGGGCGGTGGAGAGTATTGAAAGTGGCGAACAGATGCTTGGGGTTAGAGGACAGAGTTGATATTAGTGATGTGAAGTAGTGTTGTTTAGCAAGGTTGAGGGCGAAGGAATAGGAGCGTAACATAATTTTTTTAAGCCAGGAACCATTTTCTTATGAAGTGGCGCCTCTGGGCGGCTGCCTAGTTGGCCTAATGTGTAATCCGGCCATGGTCGTAGCAGTTGATTAACAGACCACTGAGGTCATAAACTTAAAATGTTCTCTTTGAGAAAGAAATTGCCTTGAAAATAGGTAATATATTTTTAGAGTGTTAAAAAATGAATATACTGTACATCCTCTAATTTAATACTTTTTATGCAGTTATGCTGCTGAGGAATCTACCATTTTATTTTCCAGTGATCTGCTTCCTGAGGTGGAAGAAGGCTTTGATTGCATAGAGGAAGTGGTACCTGCACAATAGGATTGTGGCAGTAACAACTCTGCCAGTTTTCTTGGCACTAATGTAAAAGCTCAGTAGTTTACAAAGAGACACTTTGTTGAGACATAACCTTCCAGAAACTGGCTCAGTAAAGAAAATGGAAGCCCAACAGTAAAGAATAATTGTATATAAAAGTGATTATTTATTTTTTACATTTTAAAAATGTCTTGCCCATTTATAAAGCTTAGTTATTCAAAATACCATATAAACATGACCATGGTTATCTTTTAATTTCATAAGATAAAAGGAGCTGGTTCAGTGACACAGCAGAAGCCCCAAATAAGGTATAATTTAAATCTACAGGTAATAACAACTGTTGCTGTATTGGTTTTCAGAGTAAAATGATATGAAACAGCGAATGTTTCCAGACCTAAGGGAGTACTTCTCCTACTCAGCCTAGTCACTTGCTGGGGTCTGCACACAGCCAGTCTTGTTAATTTCATATACTTTTATATTTAAAACAATATATATTATAAAAATATAATATTTTTGTGCTCTGAGATCTTTATTTGAAAAAAGAAAACATACTGTGACACACTATCAAATACCCTCCAAGGCAACAAAGAAAACAAAAAAAAAAGTATTTCCATGTCCCTTTTAAGCAACTGCTAAAAGTACATGTGGCAATAGTTTGTGAGACAGCAGAAAAAACAGCATATATTCCAAGGGAATAATCACATTTGTTTTGGACCTATAATTTTTTTTTCCAGTCTTCCCATATGACAGTTAGATTAGTTATCACATAGTAACTGGGATATAAGGGATGGTGTTTTCACTAATCTGTAGTGATGATTGATTTATATGAATATTTACTATGAATCTTAATTCATTTTTTTGGTAAACATTAATATATTTAATCTTTTTAACGTTTGACTAGTTAGTTTTAATTTATTTTAAGGAAATCTTTAATATTATAGCGCTGTAATCCTAAATGTGGTCATTTAACTTTTATATGACAATACCTCTATAGTAACTGTAGAATAGGGAAAGTCTATCTCTTATGTTCTCAACATAGCTTATTCAAACTCTGTCAGCACCAACGCAATTTAAGATATTACAATTTCAGCTGCCCAAGCCATGAAAACCAATATTACATCCTAATTGGGTCACAAGGGAAAATGTAATTCATCGACCACAAATGTGCAACCTATTTCTAGAGATGCCTCATATATGGATCAGAGTCCTTAACAGGGCAGCACAATGGTAAAACAGAGGTGGAGGTAGATTAATTAGTAATACTTAGATTCACAATTAATCCACCTTTACCTCGGTATTATTGAGAGAGGACATGCTCTCCCACTCTAGAGAACAGCTTGTGGGACACATAGGTTGCATGACGTCTCTGTGCAAAGCAGTTGTAGGCTACAGATGGCCACAGTAAAACATCCGCCCCACTTAACGTGAGGTTCTTAAGTGGTGGGACAGAACTTAATAAATGAATCCCAAATCATTATCAATTTATTCAATCTCCATAATACTGTTCAATGTTTTGAATAATACAGAACCCATTCAACCTAATGGGTAGTTTCTTACCTTACACTTACGTTAAACTTTATGACTGGCCACCTGCTTGCTTTCTGTCATGAAGATATTTCTCTGCATATATCTTCCATTCACAGCTGATGTAACTATAAACTGAAAAAATGTTTCCCTTTTTAGGAAGATAAATGCATCAAGACATAGCTTTAAAAAATAAACACATTTTTTTAAAATAAATTTGTTAAAAGGCAAACCAATAAAAATCTAAAATAAATAATGACGTGAGTGTCTTATTTCCACCGATTTTTATTTAAAATCTTTTTTTCCGACTGAAATAGCAAAAAATTTCTGTCCCAGCTTGGTATAAAGGTTAACTTGAGTCCTTACTTTAATATATAGTATATCTGAACTTGTAAATCTTAGTTACCTCTGCTACTATGTATCGCTCTGATGTTTAGTTATAAACTACAATGTTTGGATCTTTTGTGAATGCAGAAATGTTAAACCCAATTGATGTTAGTAGACGAATGTAACTTAATAGGAGGGTAAATTGTTTTGTCCTAGATCATTTGAACTTCCAAGTTCCTGAGAGATAAAATTCTGTCCGTTTTTATTTGTTCTTTTTTTAACAAATTGATTTTAAAACATTAAAAGTTATATCTTAAAAAAAAAAAAAAATCTTGCCCGTATCTTCCTGTCACAACTTGCTCATCATTGGCTTGAAAAAGTTGCCAGACCAATCCTATGTAAAGGTTGACTTTGGTTCGGTATTCCCTCCCACAGGTCGGGTATCAGGATTTAGGACAAATTGCAGATTTCCCTGCAGAATAATAATAAAAAGGCATTACTGCTAAATGAAACGCACCATTTCTATGTGTCTAAAGCACAGCCTCATCTTTATTCCCCCCCCCCCTTTTTATACAGTTTCCACACAATATAACAATGGGTTATTTTTCATAAGCAAATACAACTTAGCATCTATTGGCATTTCCCCCTGTGGGCTGGACGGTCCAATCAGTGGTTGCTATTTGTTGGCGCTACCGTGATTGGCTGTAAAAGCTGGGCTTGGGCCAATCAGTGTAGAAGGTAGTGTAGAAGGTAGTGTGTACTGAGTGGTAGGAATCACAAGTATATGAGCGGGCAAGGGACTATGGGTTTTCACCTGCTGTACGGCGCCAGGCTGTCTCTCCACATCTATGTGCTGGAGAAGCTTTGCCCCAAATGTTCTTTCTCTCCGGTCATAGGCTGGCCTCACCAGGGGGACTATGGAGACAGACTGTCTAGGACTATGTTTTAAGAATTAACCTGGTGTGAGGGCCATGGCTAGATGAAGCTTATGGTACCAGCGAAGAGAGCCTTCTTTGGTCAGGGAACTTGATGAAGGGTAGTGCGCTTGCTAGCAGGATTGTAGTGGGGAAGGGAATTAGTGGGTGCTCACTAATTCCTGGGGAGGTTGGATTAGTGGGTACCTATCCTTTCGTCGATCTCTTCTTGGGTAGTTTGGCAAAAACTTCACATGCAGGTAACCTAAATAAATGTTTAAAGAAAAGCTTATATTTCAATGACTGTCATGGTAAATGTAATCTTATACTGCTAGCTAGAGGGGGTATTCTCAGTAGTTTATGGTTCTCTGTAACCTGATGGACAGTAACACACCAGAACATCTTTATGTCCATGGTCATATTGATCTACTTGGTATTCATGGTAGAGATACTGGAGTGTGTTGTCAGTTCCTTCTCCATTGGGCCACAGCATACAGCTCCTGGTATTCCTAGATGGTCTCCCATCCAAGTACTAATGAGGCCCAAGCCTGCTTGGCTTCAGAGTGGTGTGAGCTCTTGGAGTCGAACCCAGGTTGCAGTGGTGAAAGCACAGAAACGTAACCATGGAACACAATATAGCAGTATAGGAGCTTGCAATTACCTGAGGGGTATGGAGGCACTGGAACGGAGCACTTTTAGCTGAATGTTAGTCTCTATACCGAATAAGTTAAGGAGGATAGTGCTATGGCATGTATGTGACAGATGTATCTCATTAACTAGATACCTGAAAGATATACTATAGATAAAACTTATATGCAGTGTGTGTAATCAAATGTATAATAATTGGGTGGTGTATCTCAGTAGGATATCTTGAATTGGTATAATTGTAATATGGCAATACAGTTTTTAAATAATATTTTTGGGTCCCTATTTTGGGATTTTTTTTTAACTCTACTACTCCATTTATTATTTGTATACTAAGCAAAGTATTTTAAGCTAGTCTAAAAGTTTTTTTTCTAGTGGCAGACACTCCTGATCTGCCTTCCCGGTAATTGACATATAGTAATTGACATATATAACTACCAGTAGTGGTGGATTTAGTGAATGGAGGATTATCTGTGCAAAATAATTTGGGCCCCCTTTGCAACTGCTGTGTAGAAGGTAGGTGAAAGTTAGTTGCCACTAGGAGTAAGTTAAATGCAAAAAAATGCAGGTGGTCAGATCAACATTATATACAAATAAATATCTGCCCCTTCTGATAATAAATTAGTAGACCCCTTTACTGCAGGCAGCAGAGGACCTCCACCCCTTGTTGTGGATCATAGTGCTTTGCTGCATCAACTGGGAAGTTCCTAGTAAAAAAAAAAAAAGGAATCCTGCAATAAAAATAACTGCTTAAAAAAAAAAACATCATCACAGCCTTTACATTTTTCAATTTATAACAACATTCAGAACATTAACAAGTTTTTTGTTATTCAGAAGACCATGATGAAAAAAATAACAAAGTGTTTTTTTATGGCAAAACTATAACTGTTTTTGTTTAGTTGTAAAGTCATGTCTGATTCTCCTGTACTGTATGGACCACAGCACACCAGGCATATCTGTCAGTTACTGCCCTTCTGAGCTCACTCAAGCCCATGTTTATTGCTCATCTTTACATATCTGCCCTGCCATCCCCTTCTTCATGTGCCTAATATTCTGCATATTTCAGGTTGTTGATATTTCTACCAGCAATATTGTTTCTTATTGCTTTGGATACGTCCAACCTGACCTTACACATGATGTATTGTGAGTATAAGCTGAATAAAGAAAGTGACGATATACAACTCTATACCATTCTATTGTCTGTAGTTCGGGTCAGACTGTGGCTTCTTGGTCCACATACAGATTACTCAGGAGGTGGATGAGATGATCTGGTACTCCCATGTCTTTAAGATCTGGACACCTTTTGTTGTGATCCATACAGTCAAAGGCTTTAGAATAGTCAGAGGCAAATGTTTCTCTGTAACTCTCTTGCTTTCTCTATTATCCAGCAGACATTTGCAATCTGATGTCTTGTGCCTCCGTATAAACCCGGCTTGTATATCTAGTTGTTTATTGGGTTATAACGGAGCACTGCTTTGACCACCATGATTGATTATGAGTACTGCTTAATTTCTTCTACGCAATTCTTGACCAGAGAAGAAGATTTTTTTGTTGTCTGCCATGTTTCATTCCAGTCCATTTGAGTTTACAAATGAATGCTTAATCTTGTCATCTCATGTTTCCATGTCCAGTTTGCCTTGCAATGTTCCAGGTTCCAATGCTGAATTGTTCTTTGCAGCAGAGAACTTTTCTTTCTCCTGCAGAAGCATCCGCAGCTGGGTGTCCTCTCGTCTTTGACTAAACCATTTCATACTTGCCCTTCAAAATTTCCCAGTAATGTGGTGGCATCTTCTGACCTGAGGGCCCCTGTTCTGGTGTCATATCATTATGTCTCTGGAAATACTTATCCATAAGGTTATCTTGGCAAAGATCCTGGAGTGGCGTCTTTATCTCCACTATTTTCTTTGCGTCCTTCCTGTTTTGGTGACAAGTGTCTATTAAGTTTGATCTAATTTTAAAGATCATCATTAAAACTGGCAATACCCTGTACTAGGAGTTTTGCTCTACATTTTTTAAATATTTAGAATTGATTTTGCTGCTCAGTATGCTATTGTGTGGTTAAGAGTGCTTGGTATGAACGTTAGAGGTGTCAAACTGCCAGATAACATTGAAATGTTTTATTTTGATCACTACAAATAGGCAAGCAAACTGAAATCCTAATTAGCACATCAAAACAGTTAATAAATATGTGTGAGCTGCTCATTTGCATATAAATGAAGGAACAAGAAAATGGAATTTCCCAGGATGAACTTAAAACTTCAGCAATAAATGGATAATACAACATATAGCCAGTTTTTTATGCTCTTTATGAATAACCCTAAACAATTGATTTTGGGAAGGCAAAGTCACTTTAAAGCTCACTTAAAGTGACACAAAACAGATTTCCAAATCCTGTGTCATTCAAAACTATATGCCATAACCAGTAAATTTTTTACAGTGTGTTTTCTTTTCTCAAATAAAGGTCACCGAGCACAAAAACTTTAAGTTGCCCTCCATCAGCCAATGAGATCTACAGACTAAAATATGCTCTCTAAATTTCCTTGAAATTAACAGGAAATGCACACCTGTTTTATTTTTTTTATTTTGTCATGCAAGAAAATAACTTTTTTAAAATGTTTGTTTGAAATGTGCTCTTTTAAATCCTTGAAAAAAATGGTAGCGTTCCATGTCATTTAAACTTGTACCATATTTGGAGCCTCTGCGGGGACTATTTGTTTAATTTTAGGCAGTAAAAATAGCGTTTATAAGCACTTTTTTAATAACATAAATGGATACCCAGTTATGTTCTATACCTAAAAAAATTCAGGAAACTTCCATGTCCATTTTTACGTTTTTGCATTCCAAGGAACGTAACTGAAATTGACATTTTAATGACTTTTCATATGGTGGGTGGTCCAAAATTATACATACTTTGGTAAAATACCGGAGATATATATACCGTATTGGTCCGAATATAAGCCGCACCTTTTTTCCAATTTTTGAGTTTGCGAGTTACGGGTGTGGCTTATAATCGCGACCGTAAAAAGAATCCCTGCCGATTTGCGAGTTACATGTGTGCGGCTTCTATTCGCGAACATAAAATTACTGCCGATTTGAACGATTGCGAGTTAAGGGTGCCGAGTTGCGTGCTTGAGACTGCGGTATTGTAGCAATTGAATAGCGATTTACGGTTTGCAGTGATTCTAACATCTTGTAAGGCCTGTAACTTGCAAAAAAAAAGTTACAGTACTAATTGGAAAGCCTGTTTCTTGCAATGGCTAATCATTTGGAGAGAGTCTTTTTCTCTCCAATTTTAAGGGTGCGGCTTATATTTGAGTGCTATCTTTTTCCCTACGGAATTTTACAGGTGCGGCTTATATGCGGGTGCGGCTTATATTCGGACCAATACGGTAACTTTTATTAAAAAAATATAAAACTAATTAAAAATATTTAATAAAAGTTGGCTGTCCCTACTACATCTATTATAATCGGTCCAAAATCTAGACTTCTCTCACAAATTCAGTGTAGGTACAATATAATGAATTACTGATCGTATTAGAGATAATTGCATTATCTAAATACATATATTTAAAGTGCTAATCTTATTAAAAAGGATAACTGGTTTGATGTGTAAGAATAAACTAACATTTGATTAAGTAAGCATTAGAATTTATTTATATTACATACTCATCAGAAATGATTGTGATAAATATCTATAAAGTGCTCTCCAAGTGTAATATGTTCATAAATTACTATCTATTAAGGCACTTAGTGGTCGTCTTAATGCCATTGTATTTAATAAGATTAGCACTTTAAATATATGTATTAAGATAACCAATGAATGCATTCATCTTTGTACTACGTTCAATAATTGATTATAAATTGGTTATACGTTTTCCTGTGCTTGGGCAAATCACTCTCCAGATATGGTTTCTTTTAGGTGGTTATTTCCATGGCTATTTTGAGTGGCTTTCCTTTCTCCATATAAGAGATTTTAATAATTTACAACAATGTTTTCTTCAGAACATATCCAGTTACTTATAGGAAGTCCTCTTCCACTATATCACTCCATGACCTATATAATACAAGTAGCCTTGATATGTTGCTTTTCTCCTATACATTGTTCACAGGCTTTAAATACCTGGTTATCACCCTACAGAATGCTAATTCATAACATTTAATTTAAGCACATTCTCAGTGTGCTAAACCATCAATGAATAATGTCATCTTAATTTTAAATTAAGCCTAAAAATAAGTCCTTTCAATTAATCTAGTCTTGTCTTCATAAATGAAGAATTATGTTGTCTCTGAAAGGCATTCACTTGATGCCAATGGAATTTGTGAGTTGATTACTGCAGAAGAGGCCGTGTATTGTGCAGGATAGATACCTGTGCCCATAGATAAAACATTCCCATTGTAAAGAATTTCTATATTCCAAAAGAGAAGTCTTTGTTTTTTGTTTTTTTTACAACGAACTTGAATTCATTTTTTACTCCATATCCTTTGGAATAAGACATAGCAGGTTTGGTTGCGTTGCCAGTAAGCTTTATTTATATATTTAAATACCAGAAAACTGTTTACATAAAACTCTGAGCTGAAACAACTGTAAAATGAGAGAAGTCTGTACAACAATGAACCATGCTTAATTGAACATTAAAAATGCAAAAGTAGGTTTTTACCATAACACTTACCACAATAAGATCAAGCTATTTATTCAGCATAAATAGCTTTAAACATTACATTTTTTTTTCTTTTTTTCTATCTAAACATTACATTTTTATATCTGTATTTATAGTTTTTTTATAATAAGCTTACTTGATTTTGATTTTTTTTTCTTTTTGTGTTTGATCGAAGAATCTGTTTTGCCAATGAGATACTGTTGCGTTTCAGTGTAAAATCATTTACATCATTTTATTTTGCTTTCAGACTCAGTTTTCAAAAAAAATGTTTTCATTGTACAATGATCCTCTTTAAAAAATCTGCCACTTGCCCATTGTGAAACACTGTCGCCTGCATCACAACTTAAATAACCTTCCTGAGATAGCCCACCTATTTCCCTTCTTAAGTCTCAGAAAGTGTAGGATATGTTAATGCCTTGTTGTTAGTTAAATCCGCAAGCAAAATTAGCCTCTATCACTTAGTAACATATCCTAATATATCCAGTCTGTTTAAGACACCAGGTCTAAGGTTGGATCCAATGTTTCTGATGGTTGATCCTGACTGCCCAAGTCGAGAGGTCCACACATAGGATCAGAGAGAATAACTAGGAGGGCGTCTGCCAAAGCTAAAGTTTTTAGTCTGGAGCTCCCTATTTTTATACCAATATGTTTTAGTAGTGTAGCTAGAGCTAAATTGAAGATTATTGGTAAAATTGGCCAGTCCTGCTTGGTATCAAAGCCCATTATAAACTAGGTACGTTGATATAGTTAATTGTAATATATGATTTAATGAAATCCTTAAAAGGTGGAGAAACCCTTGCCCAAAGTGGTAAACATTAAAGGACCACTGAAGTGTCCTATTTATAGTATTTTTTTTAAGAACCTGACCTGATCTAGCGTAAAATGGTTTTCAGAAAGTTTAAGATAAATAAATATAGCCTTAATATTACATTTTATTTTTAATGGCAGCATGATTGTGAATGTAAGGAAACATGTATTCAGATAAAATCTCTACGAGTTCTCTTGAAAGACTGATCTTTGAATAACCCTTTGATAATAGAACAAAATAGCAGAACATCTCTCAGTAGGACATCCCTCCACCTCAGGGTACAGGCAGACTAGCAGTTCAGGATGGAACAGCTCATGCCACAAACAGAGTCTCCTAAAAGAGGTAATCTATAAAAAATATTTTTATGCTCATGGCTTACAAAACTGTTCACATTTTCGTCAATTTGGACACAATTACTTCCTCTTTCTTGCTTCTTCCAGACATTAACATGAAGTTTTTTTTTTTTTATTAAGTCTGTGTTGCTTTATGTGTACACATGCATACCTTACCTTTATAGACAAATATGGTTTTGTAATGTTTCTTAACATTTAATTACTGAGAAGAATGGTGTCTTGGCCCAAGTTTGCTTTTTACAAATAAAGCCTCTTGTGTTAACTAAATTATTTTTTATCCCAGACAAAGCAAACACTATGCTTAGATGGCCAAATATTATAAATGAATATATGATGTATGGAAATGAAGTGTTTGGGGCCAAGTTTAAATCATATTACATTTGTGCTTCAATAAATTATCAGTTTCTAAGGGAAAAACATTAGAAAACTATTATTATTTTTTTCTGTCTATGTATTTTGTAATGTTAATTAATTGAGACAAAAGCAGAGATATAAGGGGGTGCACTGTTGTTGAGGGCTTTAAATAATAGGGTCATGATTTAAAATTTCATTCTGGAAGGTTTGGGAAGCAACTGGACTGACAGATGGAGAGGTGCTGCAGTTGAGTATGGTAGAGGAGTTTAGTGAAGGTATTAATTTATGGATTGGAGTGGAGACAGACGAGTGTATTCAGATCCTTCTGATTTGGTGAGCTACTTAGTTTAATTTCTTCTGATTGCTTCACATATGTTAATGTAGAGAAATCTGAAAATCCTGGAATGATGGTGGCCTTTGTAGGACCGGGTTGCCCATCACTGCTCTAAATTAATCCATATCTCACATCCCACCAACCCATATAAAGGGTCTCATGTCCCTCTACCTGCCAGGTTATAAGATGAGGTTAATAATAGCTCATTTCACATCTAACACCTAAATTGGGCATGGCACCCTTTGTATGAAAATGTGGAGCCTACACCTATTCATTGAGCCCATAGTAAATCACACACTTGACTTGAAACTCAATACCAGGGCCCTCCATTCATTGGTAATTTAGGTTTGTTTTTGACTTGTATCTACCCTGTTTAGCGCATTACAAATAAAGGTTATTAATAATAATAATAATAATAATATGTAAATTGCTTTTAATTTACTTTACTGTGTAATAGAGGGACAGGAGGGGCGCACAGCCTTGGGGGTGGCACTCCTTCCCCAGGCTGGCTATGCCTCCCTGGTCCCACTCTCCCCTCTGATCAGTGGAGGAGAGGCAGAGCAAGTAGAGGTGAAGCCATAAAGGGGCAGAGCTTCTCGGGAGAGGAGGTGCCGACCGGGAGGTTAAGTGAAGGGAAGGGAGAGAGAAAGAGAGTGTCAGACAGAGGGAGAGGAGAGAGAGAGACAGAGAGAGTGGGGGCAGGGAGAGATGCAGGAGAGAGAGAGGAAGGAGCGAGAGAAAGAGATAGTGTGAGGGAGAGGGAGGAGAGAGAAAGAAAGAGGAGGGACCTTGTGGGTTAAGACTACGCCATGCGGAGCCAGCAGTAAAACTGCAAGTGTCAGCTAGATGGCGCAGCAGCAGTTTGAAAGTAACCGGGAAAGGGAAAACGCGGGGCAGGGTAAAATGCTCCTCACATGGCCACCCATATCCAGAGCCCCCGAGCCAGGAGCCTCCCAGACCACTGCCCATCCTGAGCAGCCTCACATCCAGGAGCCCTCCTAGCAGACCCTCACCCTGAGTAGTCCCCCATCCAGAACCAGGAGGGACCTTGTGTCTGGAGCCTCCAGCAACCCCCATCCGATTATGTTCCCCGGGGCAGAGCCTGCGCCATCTAGCACCCACTTGCAGTTTTGCTGCTGGAGCTGAGTGGCGTAGTCTTAACCCACAAGGTCCGAGAGGAGGGATAGAGGTAGAGAGGAGGGAGATATAGAAGAGACAGGAGGGAGATTAGAAGAGAGAGGAGGGAGATAGCGGGATAGAGAGAAGCACACAAAGACACTAATTTCTGCATATGGTAAAATGATGTATCAAAAGAATATAGTATATTGCAGAGATTGATTAAGTTTCCCATACTAATTCAACTCTCTATGGGCTCCAAAAGCATTGCTGAAACCTGCATCAATATGCACTGCCATGCCCATAAAAACTTTCATTAGTATCAACGAAGACCTCCCCTTCTGGATTGTTACTAGCAAACCCACTCCAGTATCTTTGCCATGATAAACTTATGGATAAGTACAACAAGTTAGCTATCCAGCAGGAGACTTATCTACTCTTTCTGTAAAGTAGCATTTTCTTTAAATGTGGTTCTTGAGTTCCTGTTCTAGATGATACTACCTTCCTGAACCTTAAACTATTAGAAACATTCAGTTTATATATAGAAGAGAAAGAGGGGAAAATTCTCCCAAATCGTACTTTAGTAAGTAATATCTAATCAATGAAGTTGAACTTTGTATTGGGATATTAACACTAGTCGTATAGGGAAGCTTATATTAATGAAAAAACTGAAAGCATACTGAAAAAACTAGGCGATTCATCACTTTACATGTAAGTTGCTAAAAGGGGAGATGTTTTTCCATATGTTAATAATTCTTAAAGCAAGCCCCTTTTTATACATGAAAATTTTGACAAGAATCTATACCCCCCAAATGATTTGGTACATAAAGTGTATTTAAATGTCTAATACCAAGATATACACATCACTCCCCAGGGGTCAGACACTGATATTGGGAAGGGAACTAGTAATGTTAAAACATCGTTTTTATTATTACAAATTAATATATTGTAATGACTATAAAGATAAAAATAATGCTAGTTGCCTGAGATGCCAAAGCAAGAGTCAGATTATAAGGATAAGCATCAAAATAATTGTGTTAGTGAGGAAATATAGTGGACATTTCCTAGGGACTGTGTAGCACTGTTGATTTCATAACCAGTAATAGCTTAGAGGCATAGCCACAAGATACCATTGCACATAAGAAACTGAACTGCACACAAAAAAAATAATTAAATTCCACACTGCTCTCGGTCACTTGACACAGCTTATAGGGAACACTGCATTTCCCCTGTGTTCCTCCATTCTCTGCACACCATCTCTCATGTGTTCCTCCATTCTCTGTCCCCCATCTCTACTGTATTCCTCTTTTCTCACAGGGTAAAACTTTTGTTCTTAAAAACATCTTTAAATGTTTCTGAATAAATTGGTTGCTTTACAAATAAACTGTGACTGATGTCTCACTTATTCTGCATTTCGTGATCTACCCATATAGTATATTTGGCTAATTGTTTTTTTTTTCTGTGAGTGTTATTTTATATTTATTCTAGAGAGTCTGTTAACTATGCTATATTTAATATTTTATTATCTCCACCCCCCAAATAGGGAAGGGGATAAAGGACATCCCTGCTTGGAATTGAGTAAGTGTATGGAGCTTTTCATGAAATAGGGGCAGAGAAATACGTTCAAATTGTAATGGTTACGTTTTTTTAACACTTGCATTGAGTAAGGCAATTTGACTTCGCACTGGACATTGAAAGGTCTTTGATTAACATTAATAAAGTTATACATTGCAAAATTCCTTAGAAAAATATATTCGCATCGCTTCAGACATTATTTACTGCCTAAAAATGTGGGCCTAAGGTGAGCTGTTAGGAAATCATGGTGGTGCTCAAACAGGACTAGACAAATCTTCTATCTTGCTCTATGTAGCCTATGCAATTTATTATACATACTGTAATATATCAATTCTGAAAATGAGTAACATATGACTTGAGTCACTGGTTCCCAAACTTATCCTCAGTCCAGAAACTCAAGGCAGGTAAGGATTTAAGCAAAACACTATAAGAGTACATATGAGGCAGTTCGAGGCTCAAAAAAACAATTGAAAATTAATTGCTTCAGCTATATTTAAACAGTGTTATCCCTAAATCCTTTCCTGTCTATATAATTTAAAAAGATCAGTGGTCCCCATACCTCGGGGAACTCCAAAGCTTTCAAAACAACTTGAACTAAATATCTAGAAGGAAATAAAACTGGATAAAAATGAAGAAATATTGTAAAATTATATATTATAGAGCTCTCTCAAAGTCAATACAACTCCCTCCGGGTTGGGAGCACGGAGTATATTTGGCAAACACACCTACGTGAACATAGCTATTCTGTTCATGTATGTAGCTATATGAAGATTCATTAAGATGTAGCCATCCTACTTGTACCTATTTGTGCTGCACTATAAAACTATTGTCTTGAAACATTCATACAATAAAGTCTTATCCCTAAGGGTATGTTGTTTCGTGCAACATGGTACAATAATCCGCCCGACACTTGTATGTTTTCTTTTACTTCTTCTATAAATGTATATTAAAATTGTAATCATCCAGTCATATTTCCATCCATGTAAAAATTGTTTTTCATGGCATTCAAAAGGAAAAACATTCCCTTATTACTATAACATAATATATAAGTACAGTAAAATGAAATAGAAAAACTCCATGTACACTACAATCTCTCTGTGCAGAGTACTCTGTGTTTTTTTGTAATATCTGTGTGAAAAGCATATAAGAGATAAATATAGCATATATATATATAAGGCAGGTCAATCCAATAAATGCTTTTTTATTAGTTTTCAATGACTGTCACTTGGAATTGAGCTGTAGGATTGCTGTGGAAAAATCATAATGCCAATTGCTAACTCCTCAGATACAGAATCCAGATATAGAATTTCATTTTAAAGGGACACGGCTGCAGGAGAAACACTGGTGCAGATCAGTGCACAGGAATACAAGCTTCAAGAAATATATATGGTAAAAGAAGGTTGATAGTAAAAGGGTATTCTTTTCCTGCTACCACAATGTTTTGATTATACTTTATATATGTATAATAACGAGAACCTCAATTTTGCCTAATTTGAGCAAATAGCTTTAAAGAAAACTTGCTATTTTGCTTGAAATAAATAAGCTCATATCTCCCACCCACTCAAAAGAAGGCACCTTACAAAATTGAAAAGTCACAAGCTTCTGATCTAAAAATCTGATGGATATCTTAAAAGGTTGAACTTGATGGACTGAAAGTCTTTTTTCAACCTTAATTACTATGTAACTATGTAAAGGGTTTCAGTGTGAAACAGGAGGTTGATTGATACAAGATGGCAATGTGAAAACAATAGGCTCAAGCAAGCCGAGGTGGCTGTGTGTTGCGCTGTAGAGTGTGCAGTTGTACATATTAAGGCTTATGGTGATGAGCTTTTTTAAACAGATGTGTTTTTAGTGATTTTTTTTATTTTATTTATGTTTTGAGGCAGGAAGATAGTCTAGTGGAGAAAGGCAAGGAGTTTCATAGATTAGGGGCAACACCAGAAAAGTTGTGAAGGCGTGTGAGAGGAGGTGATAGAAGAGAAGGAAAGAAGGTCATTAGCAGGGCAAAGAGGGCGATTGGGGGAGTATTTTGAGACAAAAGCAGGGATATAAGGGGGTGCACTGTTGTTGAGGTCTTTAAAAAATAGGGTCATGATTTTAAAATGTTATTGTGAAGCCAGAGGAGAGATTGACAGAGAGGGAGTGATGCTGCAATTAAGTATGGTAGATGAGTCTAGCAGAGGTTTTCATTATGGATTGTAGTGAGTGTATTCAGATCCTCTCTGATTTTAATCACAGTGAGTTACTTAGCATATATGTGAAGCAATCAGAAGAAACAAAGCTAATGCAGATACATTTTGAAATCCTGGACTGATGGTGACATTTGCAAGAGCAGATTACCCACCACTACTCTTAATGAATCCAAATCCCACCAACCCATATGAGGGGTCTCATGTCCCTCTACCTGTCTCTTGATAGATGTAAGATGAGATATTGTTCTCCTCCTCTAAACACCAAAATTGGGCATGGCACCCTTTGTATGAAAATGTGGAGCCTACACTAATATTCTTTGAGCTTATCGGTTATCACATGGCAAGGACATTTTGCGGGAGATAAATTTTTTTTTTTTAAATGGGAGAGATAATACTTATGTTGACGTCCATGTTATGCTGACGCAATATAACATAATTAAAGCTATGTAAAGATATTTTTAAAATCATAATCATGTATTTGTTTAAAGATATACAGAGGTCCTAATAATTTCTTCCTATCTTCCTTGCAATATGTGAACGAAATCTGTAAACTACAACAAATCATACAAGTATCTAAAGGAGGTGCCTCTTTTTGAATGTTTATATGAAAATGCATTGTGGACTCATCTGTATGTCCCTGCCATATATGTATGTGTGTATGTATGTATATAAAGTTAAAACATTTATTCAGATTTTTTTAACCGCTCTTGGGGGCTTGCCCTCTCTCATGCAGACTGTTAGTTTGAATGAAGTTTAAACAAGTTTTACTTAATATTTTGTTCATGCAAAGAATAACATTTGGAGCATTTATACCATGCTCTTTTTAAATGTACTGAAAAAAACAAACAAGCTGTGTTCCATGTTTCTTTAAGATTGAACTTTGCGCACTTATGTGTTGTATCTACCTCACTTACCAGATAAATCATTGTTATTTAAATGCACAGAAAGTAATGTCATTGTAATACATTTAAATGGATTAAATATGTTTTGAACAAGGGACAAAAGCTGCATGTTTTGTTTTTTTTAAAGAACATTACTATTGTAATAATAGAATTAACTACAGTATATCTTAAAGGTTATCTCAATTGTGTGTTGAAATCGTGGGAGTTTTAATTTTACTTCAATTAACTATTTGTTAAATTATATATTGAATTAAAGAGGCCCAGGAAATGTTTCAAATATGGTATAATTGAAATCTATAGGTATCATTATTTTTTTAGATCAGTGTTAATTAAAATTGTATTTTCTTAACTAAATATTTTGTCTGTCCTTCAGCTTTTATGTGCTCCATAAGTTGTTTCTTGTATCTTATCTTTGTGCTACAATATGATTTTTAATGTTTGGTAATTACCTCTATGAGGTCTGCATGTGCCCAAAAAACACAAAAGCAATTGATAGTATAAAGGTGCACACATCCAGGGAGAAATAAGGAACATCTAAAATCAGGATAAAGTTTAGGTTTTAAACTTTTTCCCCTGTGCGTCTTCCGAGATGTCTCCAGATCCTATTCCTTTGTATGTGAGTGTGTCTCTGAGTGTTTGTATAAGTTCCTTTGCGAGTCAGTGAGTAAATTAGTGTCCAGTCTCTTTTTTTTTTTTTTTCAACCTTTAGATATAGCCAGATCCCCACCACCTAGCTACATAACTTTGCAGGTCACATGGACTATCCAGCCAATGAGAGAAGTAAATGAGGTCATAGCTATGCAGTACATTATGGGATATGATTCATAGTGAAACTAAAAGTAAAATAATAACCTGTGACACTCCATAACTTTTTAACACAAAAATGACAACATTCCTAAATTAGCCTGTTTTGACCTTAAATCATAAATAAAAGCAGTATATGTATACTCTTAAAAGTTTAGTGTAGAAACTGTCAATTGTTACATACCAGATACATTTATGGGAAATGTTAGATAAAAAAACCATGCCCACAAACCACTTTTTACTCCGAAACCCAGTTATGATACCCAAAACACAGAGGCCTCTGATTTTGTTTGGTTTATTTGGAAAAAAAAAAAATTAGCAACAGAAGACCGGTTACAATTGTCTTGTGCTACTGGCTCATTGGACCACTGGGGACTAATAATAACAAAACATAGCTTTTATAATGTTTACATAAAGACAATGGGATAATCCATTCTCACATTTTAGAAACATGGTTTAACCCACCACCAGCCAATCAACAATTATTTACATTAGGTGATCCAATAAAATATAACACATGTGATCAGCACTTATCAAGCATGTCTTGAAGGGCCCGTAGCCCACCTCAGGCTTGCCTGGGGTTGGGGGGAGGGGCCACCTGACATGGCAGGCCCGGGTAGGGGCGGGGAGGTGGCTAGCTGGGGGAGGTGGAGCAATGTAGGCGTTTAGCGCCAATTTCCTCCAGTCCGCCCCCAGCTAGCCATGGGAACAGATGCCCACCCACCCATCCCTAGAGTATTGTGGTTAACGTGTTGTATATATTGTACTGTTAAAAAAAAAAAAAAAAAGCAGCTGTGTATTAAGTTGTGGTCTATGTATTCATTGTGGTAGATGTATCATTGAAGTGTATATTATATGGTATCAGACGTTTGTTTATTTTGTCACAGCGGCGGGTGGTGAGGGGAGTCGCCGGGACAGTGGAAAATGGGGGAGATCCTACCCTACGGTGGTACGGATGTTCCAGCACGGTAGGCCCTGGATGAGGCTTCTGGGCGTAGGGTGTACTGTCTCTGTCCAGGCTCCTCCGCTCGGGGTTATGTTTATTTATGTATTTATCGTTATGGTTATTACATCATGTTGTGTTTACCAATAAACGCTGTGGCCAGTTATCTCCCAAGAAATGGTCTGTGTCTAATCTGTGTCTAATTTATATTCAATGGGTGATGGGGTATAAATTATTATATGCTCCTACCAAATGGGCCTTGCTTAGGTCATGGTACGTCACACTAGATGCTCAAAAAGACTCCCACTTGTCATCTCTGTGTATAGGTCTGGAGCTGGCCTTGTTGAGCTATTGAAATACATATTTGTTTAGGCTAAATAGTTGTTTACTGTTTCTTGAGAACAATTTATTATGACAAAAAGGGAAATTTTTACAGTTAGAGAAGAAATAACCAATGATTTTAACTAAATACAGAATTAACTGTGTCATACCTCACAGCCTGTAATGAAAATAATATGTGCTACAAAAAGTGATAAAAGCTCTCTCTATTTATATATATGTATATATATGTATGTGTATATATATATATATATATATATATATATATATATATATATATATATATATATATATATATATACAGTATATATACACACACACTAAATATGTGTATTTCCACAACAGAAAATATGCTATTCAGATTTATCTCAGAAAACCTTCCCATGTCTATTTGTCTATTGGAAATGAAGGAGTATGGCCCTCATTCAATTGCGATTTGGCCAATTGAATAGGGTCCTAAATAAGCACATAAAATATATTTTTTAAAGAAGTTTTTAGTTAGTGAAAACCTTGCTTTTGGATAGATGCTTACTAACTAAAAACTTCTTTAAAAAATATATGTTATGTGCTTATTTAGGGCCCTATTCAATTGGCCAAATTGCAATTGAACGAGGGCCTATGAATCTAAGTTTTAAAATGAATCTCTTAAGATTTGTTCAGGACTGTTGAGGTAATGTCCCTGGTCCTTTCCCTTTTCAAATTCACCATAAATTCACAAGCAGTGGTGCCACCAACCGCTAGATGGCGCTGCCTATTTTCAGTGCCAATAACATAGTTAGGTAGACTGAAAGGGTAAGGGTTAGGGTTAAGGATAGGGTAAACTTCTAAGGTTACAACTTGTCTTAAATATTGCCAGCGCTGCAAAATATCAACAGTGCCATCTAGCGGCCACTTGCCGCAACTGCTGCTGTCACTGGTGGAGAATTTGAGAACAAATAACAATTGAATGTCTGTACATCTGGGATTTCTATGTGTTTAAAATTAATTTCAGTGTTCTCACTAATATATTATTTTAGATATATGTTTAAGAAGGTTGTAATAATAATAATGACTACAAAAGCTCTGACATTTTTCTTTTGTGATTTGGTTAAACTTTGTTGTGGACACACTACTAGAACAAAGTGCTTTCTTCCTATAATGTGCAAATGTGTCAATTTAGTCACTAGTGCGTATTCTTATTTTTCGAAAAATATGATATAATATTGTGTGGAATCCTCTTTCTTGATTTCTACATATGTGATGTTACCACAAATTCTTCCAACTTTAATGAATGAACAAGTTTTTCAGAGGTATTGCTTCACTGGTGATAAACATCCCTTCCTTACTAAATATATCCCAAAGGTGTTTATATTATACTGTGCTACGGTCTTTATTTTCCTCTTCTAACACTTGAGTGGTCCTTTAAGAACTCTCTTTCTCAGAGGTGTTTAATATTATAAAAATATCCATCATTCACTTTCATTTTACTCCTTCAATTTCAGCTCAAGCTGTTCTGAATTGACACTTAGTCATTATAAAGAAACTGTTTAGGAGGATTCTTATTTTTCTCAGCTGTAAACTCAATTACCTTTTAAATTATTTCAGAGCTGTAGTTAAATGGCCCAGAAAGCAGGAGAATGAAATGAGAGCAAACATTTCATTCTGTAATGGTTTGAATAGTAGTCTGCAGGGTAGCGTAGAGCTTCAAAAATAACCTGTGACTAATATCCCCGTGGCCACATCAGTGTGCAGTGAGCATCCCTATAGAGATGCAAGTCTTTAAGGCTGGTCTGCCATGGAGCTTACCCCTTCTAAAACTGACAGCTTATCATTATTCCCTCATTTTATTTAAGCAAGTTCCTTGCAAGAAAGAAAAAAGCCCAGTGGAAATCAAGTATAAAAATAACTACAGAATGTGCTTTATCTTATTTGTTAATGGTATTTAGACATTCAGTACTGTGTTTCCTGGGGGAAGCCTAATCTACAAGACGTTTTACGATTCCACTAACTAAATCATATGCAAATCTCAACTAAATCTGTTTATTTTTTCTTGTTTGCCGTTATTAAAGGGATATAGAATGTTTCTGGATTTAATTAGGAATATGGCAAACCTTTGTATCTATTTACTTTCATGTACTTTAGATTGTAAGTTTGTGAGTTTTCAATCTTGTGTCAGTGCCTTGGAAACATGCTCTATGTACATTTGATTTTATGCTCAAAAACAGGGCCCTCCATTTTTTATAATGTATTAAGTTTGTTTTTTGACATATACTCAAGTCCTATACAGCGCTACGGAATATGTTGGCGCAATATAAATAAAGATAATAATAATACTTTATTTTATTAAGAAGTGCCTGAAAACTCTGTTTTTTTTCTGTCTAAAACCATCCAAATAGTACCTGCTTGGGTCAGCCCTCTGCAGCTCATAGAGACGCAGACTCTCAAATTTGCCATCAGTGACATGTCTCTGTTACAGAATGTTGTTGAGAAATGGTCACAAATTACCTAGTATGGGACACCTTTTATAATTTTAGAGGCAGATTCCCCTTTAAATTGGGGCACTCAAACCCACAAATTGTGCTAAGTGACTATATTGTAATTGTAATAAAATTCAAACCGCGCCTCTCTAAAAATAATTTTACTATAAGAGGTAAATTAGGTCTATATTGTGTTCTATGTACTCTGAATCTAAGTGACAATATCAGGGAGATGGCCGACTCCGCTAACCACCACCCACTTCCCTACTCTCAACCATTAATTCCTTGACCCCATATATAGGACCACTGAAGTGAACTTACCTCCATTAAATGGAATTAAACAATAAAAATATATAGTGTACAGTGCAGCACGAGACACACCCAACACAAGCATACTGTCTTTATGAGCGACAGCAGGCAGACCCAAGCAGGTACTATTTGAATGATTTTTGGAAGAAAAAAAAGCATTTCTTAATAAAACAAAGTACATAAAAGTTAATAGATACATCGGTATATTATATTACTAGTGAAATACAGAAACTTTCTATATCACATTTAAAGCCATTTATATACTATTTCACAATAAAACATTGGGCAGAACTTGTCTCTGTCACCCAGTGGGCACTAACATCTATATTCTTACTCATAGGTTGATAGCTGCCATGCATATTGCTCATTGGCTCACAAGGACAATCCCTCATAGAATGATACCACCAAATGAAATTGGTCTACGTTAATTTTAGAGAATCAGATCTCCAAACAATCAAATTATTATTTTTCCATTTTTCATTGATTAAACAGAAATATCTACTGTGCCTTTACAATATACTTTAGACATTTTGTTATGATTTGAGATCCTTATTTACACAACTTGATGAAGTTGTCATGAATGATTTTGGGAATCTCCTGAACCCCACAAGAGGTAACTGTTATTTGGGACTCTCTCACATCTAATTGCTAATATTCAAGGCTATTAAAATGGACATGGGACTTGCTGAGACAAAAGACATGTGAGTTCCTAAGGAATGTGCCAAGCTGTTTGTATGGGCAATGTTTACAGAAATGATGTGCATTTAGAATGTGCTTTGTGCTAGTTACTTGCTTAATATTAATAACTAGTGACTTGCCCGTCAAAAATGATGGCAATAAAATTTGAATGCTGGCAATGCTGTTTGCCACACAATGCAAGGCTCTCCCCCTCTAACTTGCGGGCCTTGCGATGAGCGCCTTTACTAGAGTGAGTATAACAATTGATAGAGCTAAAATATAGTCAGTATGACAGCCATCCCTTTCTAGATCTCTGCCTTGTCATGGTGAGGGGGCTTGTATACATCAATGTAGCTGTGAGCTCTACCATGTAGGGTCCCCCAAGATGGACAGGTCATAGCAGAGAGGTCAGACAAATCACAGTCCACTGAAGTAGGAACTGGCAAACCACTCTAGTATCTTTGCCAAGCAAACCTTATGAATAAGCATGACCTAAACAAATGACAGATGTGCCTGGCGTACTGTGGCCCATAGGGTCACAGAGAGTTAGACACAACTGAATGACCAACAACAATGACAGTCAGAGCCCCTGCTGCTCATTAGAGGGTTTGAGGGGCTATACAAGCAATAGCTATACATACACCTATATAAATAAATTCTTGATACACTTTAGTCACTTAAACCTCTTGCCCAAATTTCTATGGAATGGTGTACAGCAATGGCGACTTCTATGTCTCTTTATGTAAAATAGGATGTAGTGATGATGAAACCTTATTTGATAGAAGTAGGCCTTAAAGAGCTAATAGAGCTAAATGCAATTTATGCTATTTAGCTGGCCATTACTACAACGTCTATTTTACGAACTATATATATTAATGATCATTGAGTCAAATAATTACTTAATAATATTAATAATAACAACTTTAATTATTTTTTTATTTAATACAGGATGGTAACTCATGTATTCCATGATTGGTTATTTATTATAATTCCGTTATTGATATTATTTTTCTCTAATAAATTTTATACTGGGGTTCAAAAGCTATAATATTGTTGCTGTGGCAACTTAGTGCAGTGTGGGAGGATTGGATCACACATGTGCACTTTAAAAAGCTATACTTTTGAAAAAAAAAAAATGATTACTTAGTTCTAACTGCCTTTTCGCTTTTTCTATAGTTCCATTTATGAGTCAGATAAGAGTATGAATTGTGACACATTTTTATATGGGGAAAATGCTTTTGTGAACAATTCCAAGAGGGTAAGAATTCACACATATTCTCATGCAAATTAAATGTCAAGTACCAGCATTCAATTCTTATTTACAGAAATATATATATATATATACTAGCGAATTGCCCGTCAAAAAATGACGGCAATGAAATTGTAAGGTAGCTAATGCTGTTTGGTGTGTAATAACGAAATATGTAATACATTAATAAATGAATATACTTTACCTATTTTGAAGCATTGTGTTGAAGAGCTGGCAATCTGTTTTCAAGGTTGCTGCAGCATTAGTGATGAGGAGCTGCTGTGTAAGCGTGCTGAATGTGTGCAGTGTAATAGTGTGCGTGCGCGAGACCAAACCGTTAGTGTAGTTGTGTACTTCCGCATTGGCGTAAAATGGCGGGTAATGTGTGGTATGCGTCTTAGTGGAATATCCGTAGGTCTTTTGTGGTGTTTTGCAAGTTTCTTGTGGTGTTTTGTGAGTATTTTGTGGTGTTTTGCGTGTTTAGAGTGCTGTAGCCTCGTTTTCGCTTTGTTCGGCGGCCATTTTTTCTCTTGCATAGAGAAATTTTTGGTGTCTAAAATCTTTTATTTTGAGTGAAATTAAGGTGTAAGTTGCTTTTTTGAGGTCCTGGATGGTTCCTCTTGCTGTAGGTAAGCTTTTTATGTATGTGCTGTGTGTATTTATTGTGTTTTGAGTTTTGTAATGTTCGCGAGTTGCGTCAGAGTGTTGCGAGGTCGTAATGTGTGGTAACGTGTCTCGTATGTTGTTTGCGTTGCGAGGTAAAGTTTGCGAGGGTCGTAGTTGGTGTGTCGTGTTGTTTGCGTTGCGACGTAAAGTTTGCGAGGGTCGCTAGCCCGCAAGCGTTAGCAACAACTCGCATGCTCACAACTATATATGTGATATATATATATATATATATATATATATATATATATATATATATATATATATATATATATATATATATATAAAACTTTATTTCTTATTTTTAACATGTTTTAGACATTCAAATGTGAACACAAATGTACTAATTATTTACTGTACTATCCCTCTTTCCGCCATGAATTAAATTATTGTTGTGGTAAACCACCTCCTCAAAAAATCCACTACAAAAGCTAAGGAAGCGGCCCCACGCTGATGATAGGCAGTAACCTTGAAACAGCTGTACTTGGATTATATACAAGCTAGGAATCCCATACAACATTAGCTTTGCTCAAAGCTGTGTAATACAGCAGGCATATGCTTAAGGGAAGCCATGTTTGAAATATTTATGGGTTGCAAGAATGAAGCCTTTGTGGGCACATTTGCATGTACCTGCCAAGGTTCCCAGAATGCAGTGTAATAATTGTATTTCTTGGGATTCTGGGCATGAAACAAGTTTGTGAACTTGTTTTAGACATTCAAATGTGAACACAAATGTACTATTTATTTACTATTTTTTTTGTTTGTTTTTGTTCTATTCACTAGAGAAATGAATGTTGAATAATACAAATGTATGCCAATATCTTTGTTCTTCAGGAGGTCTGAGAACTGATAGGATAAATTCATAAGTATGGATTAGATGAGTCACCCAAAGATATAAATTGGCATTGTCCTTTTTTATCCCTTCCAATACAACTTTGCCCTGACAGATGCTACAAAACTTTTAGCAGCAGATGAGTGCAAATGTTTCTACTTTTCAGTCCATAATATTTTATATTTCTGTTTCATTTAGCATTTTGTGTAAAAGAACGATGCAAAAAAATGTTTCTATCATTATACATATGTGTCTGATGTCTTATAATATTATACTCTAGAGCATGAAATGAAAACATGTCCCATGTATAAAGCATGCTTCTTTACTGTGCATTTAGAGGACCACTTTGGCTTACGAATTACTTCACATTTATGAAGTATGTAACAAAATAACATTAGCAGTGATGTAAAACTTTTTTTTGTTGAGAAAATCTAAAATTTTGCTGTTACTGCTTGCGTAATGGGTGCTTACATCTTGGACTGCTTGTAGCCAGAGTCGAAAGTTTATCCAACTGAGGATTGCTCTTCTGGTTTACTTTTATTATCAAGTGTGCTATTTATAGTGCAATTCTTTCAACATAACTGAATAGAGAATCTAACTGAAATCATAGTTACTCTCATTCGTCACAGGTTTAGTAATCAAATATTCTCCAACCAAGAGTATACTATAAATAGGACATGTCGGTACTCATTTAAAGGCATATTAAAGTGAGGTGGGTTATGAGCACATCCTGTAGAGGGGAATTAGTAGTGTATGATTCCATTTATTTTTGATTAAATTTTTAGTTTTGCATAAAAAAAAAAAAAGTTGCAGGTGAGCTAGGCTTCTCAGGGTACGATTTTTTAAAAAAATGTACCCTGTCCATGTGAGCATGTCAGCTTTGCAGCCAATCAGCAATGCTTTATGCAGCCAGCATAGATGACCACTACACTGGGTCCTTAAAGGACCATAAGTCGACATTCAAGTAAAAATGCTTGAGCGGTTACACGGTTGTTCTTTAGACATACACCCTCTCCTTGATAAATTCTGACAAATTTATAATTGTACTGAAACCAAATATTTCAGCCTCTTCTTTCTATTCTAATTTGTATTTTAGGTGAATGAGCATTTATGCTTGATTTATGGTCCTGCATTGACCTGCAACTTTTAAAGGCCTGTGCATATGTCTTGCTGAGTGAGTGCATGCAATTTACTGGGGCTGGGAGAGATCTCAGGTGCTGGGGGAGGTAATGGGGCAATTCACTGGAGCTGCGGAGATTATAGGGGCAATTCACTGGGGCTGGGGGAGATCTCAGGTGCTGGGGAGGTAATGGGGCAATTCACTGGAGCTGCGGAGATTATAGGGGCAATTTACTGGGGCTGGGAGAGATCTCAGGTGCTGGGGGTGGTAATGGGGCAATTCACTGGAGCTGGGGAGATCACAGGGGCAATTCACTGGGGATGGGGGGTTACAGGGGCAAATAACTGGGGCTGGGGGAAGTTTCACCTGGGATATAGGTAAACAATCAGTGAATGAAGGTACACAGTCCTTGTTCTGGGTATTACAGAAAATGAAAACTGCAGCTAAATTCACAGACCAAAAATATAAAATGCACTGGTTATGATAATTGCAGCTGGGATTTTCAGGAAATGTCAACATTGATAGAAAACAGTTTGCAAATGCAAGAAATTCAGAAATGTTGTGCTTTCAACGCTGCAAACTGGGTTTGATTCCAGTCAGGGAGCCCAAAGCCATGCAGCGTTGGCCCTGGTCAGTACTTGGGAGACCACCTAGAAATACCAGGAGCTGTATGCTGTGGCCCACTGGAGAAGGAACTGGTAACCCACTCCAGTATCTCTGCCATGAAAGCCAAGTGGATCAATATGCCCATGGACATAAAGATGTGCCTTTTGTGTTATGGTCCATGAGGTAAAGGAGTGTCAGACACAACTGAATAACAAAACAACAATGCTATAATTATCATGCACTCCATATATTGTGTGTCTCTGTCATATTATTAAGTAATAAAGCAGTGTAACATGCACTATGCATATTCCTGTGAATTCCAAAACAAATATTTATAAAAGTGATCATATAGCAGAAATTTAAATCCATCTATAACCGCACATAATCTGAAGGTAAAATAAATTAAAAAAAGAGAGAGAGTGTTGTCCTACAGTGAGTTGCTGTTCTCCATTCTCCTAGGTGTCTAACCCTATTAGGAACAAAAACAAATGCCTAAAGCAAAATGTAATTATTAACTTTCTTAAAACATTTGATCAATGATCACATATATTTATATCAAGCTTTTTTAAAAAGAATTTTAACACTCCACTCTTACTTTAATTTCAAATCATGTGTCTAGAGTGTCAGAAATTATTGTTGGGCATAGCTCCAGGTTCACAGAGGGAGGAAAAATGTAGTGACACCAGAAACCCATGTTGGAGAAATAGACCACATAGACAGACTACAGACACTTTTAAAGCAAGAGACTTAAAGGATCATGAAACACAATTCTATTTTTTATACATTTTATAGAGAGTGCTTTAAATATTACTAAAGTGGAGTTTTACATGAAAAAATATTAAGTGATACCAGTTTAAATGTTAAAGAAACTAACAGGAAATGCACAGAGAATATGGCAGGCAAGTATGACTCTGACATCTATTTTATGGCTCATTGGCTGACGAGACAAGATCTCAGATCAGGTAAACCTTTTAATTTTTTTTTTTATTAAACAATACTTCAAGAAAAAACAAATTAACATGTCCGTTTTCAGATGACCTGATCCCACCAAAATCAGAGAGAGTAATATTAGCCATAGAACTTTCTGAGGTAAACACATTCAATAGTCATAAATGTGGCTTTTTATTACTAGGAACCCAGGGTTTTTAAATATGTAATTGTTGAAGAGTTTAAAAAAAAAAAATTCACTTAACTGTTAAATATGAGTTTTGCATCTTTCTTTTCCATAAAAATCATTAGTCTTTGTATTGGTTGATTTCGCGAACAAACTGATTGTTAATAGTGACCCATGTTTGCTGGTTTCACTGGCGAGAGAACCCTTAGACACGGGTATATTTAGGTTTTATACTTCAGAACTCATTGTTTTCGGAACTCAGTGTGTCTGATTGTGGGGAAAAAATGGCTCGGAACTTTGCGTCGTCCAACATCCTATCTCACCAGGAAGTAAAGAAAGTACTGTGGCACAGTGTAGCATGCCTACAAGAGCCCATGAGCAGCCTGTGCCTATTTGATTCTCAAAGACACAGGATGCGCTTTGGTTCTAAGTGCAGCCTGTACCTATAAAAAACAATAACCTCTCTCCTCCTCACATTACCACCATTCCATTGGGCCCTTAAGTCCTCTCTGTACAGTTAAGTATAGTGAAGTTACATTCAATCATATTTGATCTAATTATTGTTTTTTATGTCTGTTTTGTATCCAGAATAACGCCATCAGTTCAAACTAAAATTGTAAATTAGTACTCAACCTGCCGTCCGGAATGAATTAAGGTTGAGTACCAAGGTACCAATGTATACTATTTTTATTGGAGTTGAAAAAAAACAGACAAGAGACTGCTGCGTGGAGCTGTTAAACAAGCTGCTAAGGAAGATAAAGTCTGGAGTATATAGTCCAGTGACTTTAAACAAATGATTTGGACTGTTTGTTTGGTTTTTGCTCCATCTATGTTAAGCTCGATGGAAGCTCTATTAGTTAGGGATCTGTTAATAATAAATGTAGTGCTCTGATGAGAGCTAGGCCTGTTATTTTATTGTTTGCTGTCCACACTCATTGCTCTAAGAGCTGGGAGGAGTGAGAGAGAACAACATCATAGTCCCTATAGGTGAACAAATGGTAATTAAAATACATTTTAATCATAACTTTAAGTAATTTTGATAATTTGGCTTATGCTAAGTGCAACTTCCACTACTAGGGTCTTGACTTGCTATGCACTACAGTGTACCATTTAATACTGTAGTGCTCTATATTTTACTTCTTGTAAATCAGTGTTGGCTATCCTATTTTATTTGAAGATCCTTATATGCAGGTCTTTTCAAAATAAACCTGCAAGACATTTAACTGTTTATTGAGAACTTAAGTTTAATTTAATTAGTGTAATCGCTTTAATCATGGCTAAACGAACTTGCAAAGTTTAAAACCTATAGCATCCAGCTCAAATTTTGTGGGTTAAAAATGTGCACAGACACTGCTAGAGAAATAAATTCTATTAGTGGGTTACCTGCCAAGCATGTCATGAAATGTTATAGCTACTATAATATTCGGACATAACAAGCACAGAACTCCACAAGCTCACTGTAAGGTGAATTTTAATTTAATTTTCTCTTATACTTTCCTAGTTTATATAATGTTTTGAGATTTGTTTTTAGACTGACCCAGAAAAGCAAATCTATTGGTATTCAATACGAACATAACTTCTAGAAAGCTGCTCATTTTTGTTGCTCTTTCGAGCATAAATGACTATATAAGGCAGATGTGCTGGTGTTCTTCCTCCTGATTGATGTGGAACTTATCTGTGTGTTTGTTCTTTTTTTGGTAGCTGTTTTATTCTTGGTATACACAGACATTGCGTTGTTTGGTCATTTAAAGTTCAAAGTGGAGACATGTTGTACCTTGGCAAAACTCTTCTAGTAGAAAAATAAAAAATCTCCACGTTCCCTTAACAAGAACCATAGTTATATAAGAACAGCACATTTTATTTGTATTTCAACAGTTTTTCCTAATGTAAGTGACTTGGGTAGCATAATGTATATAATGTATTATAGCTACGCTGGGGTTCAGCTTAGTCAGTGCCATGCACAATGCCGGATCTACCTTTGTGGAGCCCCTGGTCAGTAAAGGGGAGGAGCCCCCTGCGAGTGCGTGCGCAAGATATGCACGCACCCATTTTCCCCTTTTTTGTGCGTGTACATTGATCTCTTGATAAGAGACATTTCCCCATAAAATATATTTTAACAACATAGTTACTCATACACACACCAAGCCATTACTTGTTTATTAAAATAATTTGATGGCGGGCCATATTATTTATATTTTTCTTGTGCATGTGTTGCACAAACACATATCAGGGCCATTTGTATTGCAAATAAAAACGGAGTAATTATGAGAGTTGAAATGCCACTGCACAATGACAACTTGACAAATGAAATTGTCTGGAAAAATTGGGCCCAATGAAGAGCATAAGTAATCAGGAAAAACGTTATACAGCTAGCTTTTAATTTGGATAAAATGCATTTTAATGCCTCTGCTGGGCCCTTGGTAAATCCGTGATCATATATATATACATACATCTGTGTTCAAATTGGAACGTCTAAAGCAAGTTAAAAAACCTGCTTCAAGCTCAGAGTTCCGAGAAAAACAGTTATTACACTGCATTCTGGGAAGTTGAGCTGGGACGAGCAAAAGTGCCCACAAATATATATAATTTCTAAAGTCTCCCACCCTCCCACTTTAACATTTCTCTGAGATCCCTACATATAAATGTAATTATATTCAGTCAGGAACACTTTTTACTCATGCAATCTAAGCATATTATAATTTTATGTCGGCATTCACTAAGGGCCCACTATAATTATAATTCAAATATATACATAATTAGCTAGGGACCCCTATATTGAAATAAGTATACACATATACAGCCATGGTCCTGTGCGATTAAATATGTACATATTTAGGTCCCCTCTAATACTATATGTGTACACATATTCTGCCAGGGTCTCCTATAATCATATTAATGTATAAATATTCAGAGAGGGTCACCTGGAATCATTATAGTAATAGATTTTATAAATATTTAGTCAGTGTCTCATTCAAACAAACACATATTCAGCCAAGGTCTCCTATAGACAAACGGGACATAAGCCAGGGACCATTATAATATAAATATTCAACCACAATTGTCAATTATATTAATGTATACATATTCAGCCATGTTCACAAATCATTATAAACACATACATTATATATATAAATTGCTCCAAGGTCCCCTATTTTTATTTTATAAATATATATTTAGCCAGGGCTCCCTAAAATCATATACATATATTCAGATAGGGTCACAAATAATTAGAATACAAATATATAAATATTTAACCAGGATCAACAGTAATTATAGCAAGGGTCACCTATAATTAGTATAAGAATATATAAATGTACATATAAATATATAAATAATAACCCAGGAATACCATGATCATACAGTATGAATAGCCATTCAGATAGGTTGCTTACTTGATTCTTTTGAGGAGCTACTTTCTAGCAATATTTCCTTACAAAAAAACATTTTGGTGAAAAAAACATTATACTGTATAAACGTACTTACTGGTTCTGTTCAACTGGTGCAGTTCCTGCCATTTCTCTACACTCTGCAGGGGATGAGACAGTGGATTGGTGAGATCTCTATACTGTACTCTAGCTTCGATCTGTGAACTGCAGTATTTTGTTTTGAAGTGCAAAAAACGTATTTTAGGGAGTAAAAAAAAAAAAAAACAGTCACCCCTAGGCAGCTGCCTAGTTTGGCTAATGGATAATCCGGCCATGGCCTGCATGATTGTTGTGTAAGCTTTAACATCAACTTGGACTATATATTACTTGTTTTGCATTAATGTGTTTGCTGCAGTGGCATATTTAGGTTTTATGCTGTCCAATGCCTATTCAGATTTGTACGCCCCCAACAACCTAGTTTGTACTACTCCTTTCCTCTTGCTATATCCCAATGCACACACATATACAAAAATCATAAGTGTATATGGCCCTCATTCTATTATCGGCCGTAAATCGGCCGCAAAGCTGCGATTCCTTGCGGGGCTCCCGTTACCTTGCAATTCAAATAGACGGCGCCGTAAGGATATCCCCTTACGGCCGGCCGTATATCTTGCAACCGGCCGTAAGCTCAGAAAACTTTAAAAGCAAAAATAAATTCAAGACGGCACTGTAAAGCTCTGTAAATGCTAGGGATCATGATGGGGGACATGAGGATTAATAGCAACCCCCTCTCAAGCTTGCACATCAGCCCAAATCCGAGATTTAATTAACTGTTTATTTTCCGGCCGCAGCGTGGGCGGGTCTGAGGTGCTCCAAGCCCTCTGGACTTTTTCCATGGATATTTGACATAAAGTAAAATAAAAATTATTTACGGATTTGAGTGTAGGGGAATGTTGTGCTATGAATGCTAACACCTACAATCACTTTATAGTCTCCTCAGAGTGCAGGATGGCTTTATTATGGCTTTACTATGTGCTTATTTGTGTGCCTGCAGGACCTTTTTGCTGCAAGTAAGCTGCGGCTCGGTTTTAGCCTTGCAGAGAGGGTTCCCGGAGCAATTGAATAGCAACCAGGATTTTCTTGCGGCCGAAACTCTTGCGGCCGTTTACGATCAAAGGCTTTCCTCCGGCGCGTACGGCCGCAAGGGATAACAAGGCGCCGGCCGCAAGCCTGCCGGAGTCCCCGGCCGGAAGGGAATAGAATAGGCAAATAGCATGCGGCCGGTCCTTGCGGCCCCGCATCTCCTACGGCCGATAATAGAATGAGGCCCAATGTGTCTATGTATGTAAAAAAAAACATTTACAGACAGAACATTCTCTGCAAATAGACATTTCTGATCATATTTCATGGCACTGCATCAGCAGCTTCTGGCAGCCTGCTGTCCCCTGAAAATGTAGGCCTAGGCTAGGACACACCCATTTTTATTTCTCAATTGATTCTAACTTTGAGGTTTCCATTCAAATTAATAAGGCTTTTAATGATTTTAGATATCACATTCCCACTGTGCAGATAGAATCTTCCTGCAGATATCACATCTTGTGTGAGGGGGAATCTAATATTTATGTGTCCCAAAAAGAGCATAATCATTATTTATCGGTTCACATTTTTATAAAGTTTTTCCCTGGATTTTGGTGTAAACTGAGTGGGAAACCATGAATCCGGGTTAGACTAACTAACATTCTGGGAAGAAGGATTATCTCTAATCGGGTAAACCCAGCAGTGGATAGGGTGTTAGTTAGTGTCCTTATGGTGCCCTATAAGCAGGGAAGGGGTATCCCTAGTGCCAGCTATGGGAGGATGCAGTTTATGTGTACCCCTTCCCTAGCTGACTTGCTATCAGGTAGATATACTTTATTGAGTTGGAGAGGAGGCAGCTGGGAGACTGAAATGGCTCTGAGGTGTATTCACTTTTTTGGGGGGACCAGGAATTTTATAACATTTCTAACAATTCAGACTCCCTATTAGGTTGTATAGGGGTCAGGAACAATGGCTAGGGGCAAGTATATACTAATTAGTGGTTAACCACAAGACAATGGATCAAAGGGATATCACTTGCAAAGCACTTAATATCACTTGTTTCAATTTCAATTGTTGTCAGACAACCTCGTTAACCATACTCACTGGCTCAATCAGATCCATGGATCTCCATATAGAAATCTATGGAGCCCTTTGAATCTAGCCTTGCCTTGGGACTGGGATAGAACTGGGTATCGAGGTTGGCTACTGAAAATGGCTACTGGTCACCTTTTAAAGTGATACTTTCCTTTAAAATATTTTAGCTTAGCAGTGGAGAGTTATAAAAACGAAAAGTAAGCCCAGTTTAAAATAACAATAGTCAATGAGACGTTAACAATTTAATAGTTTTGTTGTTAAACATATATGTCACTATTACTATTTTTACAACTGGGCATGGCCCTGCAGATCACTTTATTAGTTAATTTTTATTAAGTAGTTAATTTTAAGGCACTTGCACCTAGACTTTTAATTAGAACCAACTGCAGTTATGTGTAATATATATATACTTATCTCAAATTATTAATTTTCAGGATATCTTTACTCTTCACAAGGTTTATTTTGGGTACCTATATTATGGACGGTGAAGAGATTTGTAATACATAGTTGGATTTAAGGTTCATGAAAAATGCAGCATATCTTTATTACAATACATTGTGTCCAGTTTACAGGGAGGGGTGGAGTTCTTTAAGGATATTTTGGCTGCTAGTAAACATTCTCTCTGACCATGCATATACAGTCAAGTCCATAAATATTGGGACATCGACACAATTCTAATCTTTTTGGCTCTATACGCCTTCACAATGGATTTGAAAGGAAATGAACAAGATGTGCTTTAACTGCAGACTTTCAGCTTTAATTTGAGGGTATTTACATCCAAATCAGGTGAACGGTGTAGGAATTACAACAGTTTGTATATGTTCCTCCCACTTTTTAAGGGACCAAAAGTAATGGGACAGATTAACAGTCATAAATCAAACTTTCACTTTTTAAAACTTGATTGCAAATCCTTTACAGTCAATTACAGCCTGAAGTCTGGAACGCATAGACATCACCAGACGCTGGGTTTCATCCCTGGTGATGCTCTGCCAGACCTCTATTGCAACTGTCTTCAGTTCCTGCTTGTTCTTGGGGCATTTTCCCTTCAGTTTTGTCTTCAGCAAGTGAAATGCATGCTCAATCTGATTCAGATCAGGTGATTGACTTGGCCATTGCATAACATTCCACTGCTTTCCCTTAAAAAAAACTCTTTGGTTGCTTTTGCAGTATGCTTTGGGTCATTATCCATCTGCACTGTGAAGCACCGTCCAATGAGTTCTGAAGCATTTGGCTGAATAATAGCAGATAATATTGCCCGAAACACTTCAGAAATCCTCCTGCTGCTTTTGTCAGCAGTCACATCATCAATAAATACAAGAGAAAAAGTTCCATTGGCAGCCCTACATGCCCACGCCATGACACTACCACCACCATGCTTCACTGATGAGGTGGTGTGCTTTGGATCATGAGCAGTTCCTTTCCTTCTTCATACTCTTCTCTTCCCATCACTCTGGTACAAGTTGATCTTAGTCTCATCTGTCCATAGGATGTTGTTCCAGAACTGTGAAGGCTTTTTTCAATGTTGTTTGGCAAACTCTAATCTGGCCGTCCGGTTTTTGAGGCTCACCAATGGTTTACATCTTGTGGTGAACCCTCTGTATTCACTCTGAAGTCTTCTCTTGATTGTTGACTTTGACACACATACACCTACCTCCTGGAGAGTGTTCTTGATCTGGCCAACTGTTGTGAAGGGTGTTTTCTTCACCAGGGAAACAATTCTTCTGTCATCCACCACAGTTGTTCTCCGTGGTCTTCCGGGTCTTTTGGTGTTGCTGAGCTCACCGGTGCGTTCTTTCTTTTTAAGGATGTTCCAAACAGTTGATTTTGCCACACCTAATGTTTTTGCTATCTCTCTGATGGGTTTGTTTTGTTTTTCAGCCTAATGATGGCTTGCTTCACTGATATTGAGAGTTAACAGCAACAAATGCAAATAGCACACTTGAAATGAACTCTGGACCTTTTATCTGCTCTTTGTAAATGGGATAATGAGGGAATAACAAACACCTGGCCAGGGAACAGCTGAGCATCCAATTGTCCCATTACTTTTGGTCCCTTAAAAAGTGGGGGGGCACATATACAAACTGTTGTAATTCCTACAAAGTTCACCTGATTTGAATGTAAATACCCTCAAATTAAAGCTGAAAGTCTGCAGTTAAAGCACATCTTGTTCGTTTCATTTCAAATCCATTGTGGTGGTGTATAGAGCCAAAAAGATTAGAATTGTGTCGATGTCCCAATATTTATGGACCTGACTGTATTTTAAAGGGCAATGTATGTATTTTAAAGCACTCTACAAAATGTATCTAGTTTATTATTATTATTATTATTATCGTTTATTTATAACGCGCCAACATATTCCGTAGCGCTGTACATAAGATGCGTTCAAGACAAAGATACATACAAATGAACACATCGTAAAACAAGGAGGGCCCTGTCTTTGAGTTTGGAATCCAGTGACCATGGTGCTTTCCCTAAAACACCTTGTGGGATTGAAACTCGCAGACTTACATCCTAAAGGTATTGTGTGAGGAAAAGGAGGGAGAGAGATATGAGAATGTGTTAGGGTGGAAGGTGATATGCTTCTTTAAAGAGATGTGTTTTTAGAGAGGATTTGAATGATTTGAGGTTGGAGGATAGTCTGGTGGAGCGAGGCAAGGAGTTCCAGAGAATAGGGGCAGCACGAGAAAAGTCCTGAAGGCGAGAGTGAGAAGAGGTGACAAGAGTTGTGGAAAGAAGAAGGTCATTAGCAGAGCGAAGAGGGCGTGTGGGGGAGTATTTGGAGATGAGACCAGAGAGGTATGGGGGAGTGCACTTGTTGAGGGCTTTGAACGTTAGGGTCAGGATTTTACATTTTATTCTGGAGGCTATGGGAAGCCAGTGGAGAGATTGACAGAGAGATTGACCACTTGTTCATTCAAGAAATGTGTTTAAAGCCATCAGTGTGGAAAATGGCTTTTAAAATAAAGCTTACCTCCTTTGTTTGGTTCACCTCCCTCCTGTAACATGGCTGACATTGTTTGGAAGCTTCTGAAGTCACATGGAAGCAGTTTAACTATTTAACAGTTATGACTTATCTTCCACTTTTCCTGTTCTATGTGCGACCATGATCCCACCTGATGTCATTGGTGATTTTTTTTTTTTTACTTCCCTAATTTCCAAACAATGGGTAATTATCAAGATAAAAGGAATGCCTAAGTCATAACTTCAATGACTTCCATACAAACAAGGTGAGTCATGTGGCAAGAGAAATTTGGAGACCGATCCAGCTCCTCATGCAAGTTACCATTAATTTTAATACATTTTAGTTACAGATGGCTTTTTTTGTTTACTATATAAATACACATTTCTAAAACAAATACATATTAGACTAGATTCTCACAGTCCTTTACCTATTGATTATGATGGCCCTTTAATAGTATTTGTAGTAATTGTTTTCAAACAATGGATCAAACCTAAAACCTTTTATGTGTGTCTGGGAGTTATTTGCTCTCTTTGAAGTACAGTTACTCAAAAAGTCAGGAACCATTAGTATGGGTCAGTAGTGCCCAACCATACCCATTTAGCATAATATTATGTATAAAATCCAATTTTGAGAATTATAAGTATCTCATATGCTTCAGTAAGGATTATGTATTATATTTCTACTTGCTAATTGTTAAAATCAGGTTTGAAACTATGGTTCATTTTTGCAATATGTTTTTTTGACTATCTTTAACCTGAATGAAATAGAAGCCTACAACAATAAGATGTTTGTTTAGACACACTTAAAAACGGTATATTATTTATCTTATTTAAACAGTCTCCTTGTCCTTTTTTTCTATTCCTACAATCCTATTACTAGTTCTGAGAGTCATTAATAAGGGTTATCTGTGACAAAGGATTTTATGACAGAGTACATTCTCTGTAACTTAATAATATGTGTAATAATATGTGTATGTAATATGTGTTTTTAAATGGTTCACCTCTTTTGAAACTGCTGATCAGAGGACCATAGGTTGATGTCAGTCACAGGCCATTAGTCATTTTGCTTCATAAAAAAATCATCAGAGTCTGGTTTCAAATAAGAAAATATGATTAGAGGATTCATTTAGCTCAATTCGAACGGATCTGGAAGCCAAGCTTTTGTAGTATTCTTTAGCGAATTTCGTTTTTACACCGGATTGGGATCCTGTCTGTGCTTTCTCATGTGCCTTAATGAAATACTGAGACTTTTAGGGGCAATAAGAATGTTTTTAATCCTTTACAGACATCTAAACTAAGCTTACCAGTTTTCTTTGAATATTTATTTTAGATACGCATGGCACGTGGGGGAAGGACCTATATGTCTATAGCTAATTGAAACACCTCACATTTCCCAATATATTAAAGGCTTTTGTTTCTTCATAATCATCTAAAGATACTATTTAAGTATAAAAGGATTGTTGCATGTTCCAGAGTAAAATGCTTGCACAAGCTTGATACCTTACCTTTCGGTTGTCTTACACTAATTTGTAATTCACCAGCTTTCCCCTCCCCTATGATCTCTCTCTCTCCCTGAACAAATAATGTGATTAGGGAGGCAATTAAAGCTGAAACAGAAAGACAGTGGCATCATGGAAAAAAAAACATCCAGGGATGTTTTCTCAGATTGTCTTGATTGGCTGACTAGCAGACCGTTTAATTACGGGTGAAAATAAGGAGTTGCTGGAGGCGAAAGCAGGAGAATCAGACAAATATAAAAGTGAATGATCACTCTTTTGCAAGATTTGTTTTCTTAAAAATACAATGATGCTTCTAATGGCAGAAGAAGCCTATTATAGTGTCCCTCTAACTAATTGATCATAATGTTTATCTAGGGCGAATGGTTTTGGCATGATCTTGCTTGCATTACATTCCCCAAGTAAAAAAGCTTGCAAAGTTACTCCCGTTGTTAACCCTTTTAAAAAGCAAGTTTGCCACTCTATTACATGGCATTCAGCATTTTTTTTTTTTTACATTTGTTTAGACGGGGGATTCTCACTAATTCACTAATAGGTTGCCTTTTTGTGCACCCAATACGTGCCTATCATGTTGTAACTGTAGTAATGCATTCTAGGGTTCCCCACAACACCCTCAATTACCGGATTCCCTTCTTCCCACCCCTAGTTGTTTGTGGCGTCAGGTCATTATCCCCTATCTAGGCCCACCCTATCACCTAAAAGTTCATGTGGTCTAGGCTGGGCCATAAGCATACCCGCCCATGGAGGCTTATATGGACCCCCATGCTTTGCAACCTTACCCTCCAGAGGGTCCATAGGATCCCAATGGTCTCTAACCCCTACTCCTTATGGGGGTACATAAGATACATGATAGGTCTTAGACATATCACTCATTGTGTCCATAAGGAAAAAATAAATGGCATATCAATATATTATGTTCCTGGATCCAGCATTATTAACCAATATTAATCAATTAGATTGCAAGTATTTCAGTCAAATAATTATCTGAATACATGAATAAGAATAAAGGGAATAAGTACAATCATGTTGTCTAATACCTTTTTTTTTTTAAATCCTGTTATAACATTAAATAGGCTCCTTTCTCAACATGTAGGCAATTCCTTGTTAAATGTCTAAATTTTACTTTTTGGTATATAGCAGTAATAGATGTTATGTTAAGTAAGGATTTCAGAATCAGACATATTCATTTTGTCTTCTGACACATGCTGTACTTTCTTTGATTTTTAAAAGAACAAATTTGAAATTTCATCTAAGTTGTGACTGCACATAAATTTCAGGAATATTGAGAAGAATATATTATCTTCAGCAGAAAAAGCACAGGTTTGTTATTTTTGTAGAGTATTTTTAGAGGGAGGTATTTCAAATGTCTCAAGCAATGAGACATTTAATAATGTTATATTTAATTGTTACCGCACCAGCAGATTGCATGGAGCAGGAGTAGTCCGTAGATGGTCTCAGTCAAGACCAGTGACACATTGGTTGCAGACCTTATATTAAATATTAAATTTTCTATATATACCTCTTAAACATTTCCATATCCTTAATTAGTTAAATGCTATCCAATCTTTATATCGAGCAGACATGGCAAATTGAAGTGTATTCACAGAAAAAAATTCAGATATGGGGAAGAACACGTCTGATGAGGGCTTGCAAGCTCGGCTTACAATTATGAAATGTATACCAGTGTAAGGCTGGCAGTGGAGCTGGATGCTCATTATACCTTTTAATTGTTGGTAGATATGAGAATATAGCAGCACAATTGCATTAATTATGTTCTTGCAACTTGCTAGTGTGGTGTTTCCTAAGCAGTTTCGGGCAAAGGATGTAATGTAACGAAAAGGAATGGAAGAGAAGGCACACAAGCCCCTGGTGCAGATCAATTGTTTTCTCTTTAGGTTTATAAAAGTCACTGGATTTTGATATGACTCTCACCTGGACAGACCTCAGACAATATGAGGTATGACTATCACATGGAAAGGATGTAACCTGTGAAGCTCCGGTGAACCCCATGCCCATGGGGAAATAATGGTGGCCACACAAAATATTGACACTTTGGGCCCAATTTGGACATTTCCACTTAGGGGTGTACTCACTTTTTTGTTGCCAATGGTTTAGACATTAATGGCTGTGTGTTGAGTTATTTTGTGGGGACAGCAAATTTACAGTTATACAGGCTATACTGTATATTACTACTTTACATTGTAGCAGAGTATCTTCAGTGTTGTCCCATGAAAAGACATAATACAAATTTTACAAAAATGTGAGGGGTGTACTCACTTTTGTGAGATACTATAACTATATATATATATATATATATATATATATATATATATATATATATATATATATATATATATATATCCCTCACACTGCAAGATAAAGTCCACACAAAACAAAAGTCCAAATAAAAGCTTACTGGATATCAAGTCTCCCTTGTAGCAGGGGATTTCCACAGCAGGCTCTGGCATCCTCTGTCCAGCTCAGGCTGAGCTCTCTGTTCCTCAGCTGGGTGCTAATCAGACCTTTAAAGGTGGAACCCAGCTGGGCCTGCTTGATTAGCCTGCTGTGTTAACCCTTTCTTCGATGAGTGGACACAGGGCTCTGCTCAGTCTCTCTCCCACGTACACTCCATCAATGATTCTGTTACAATATATATATATATATATAAATATATATATATATATATATATAAATAAATGCCCCCCTCCACCCCAGGCCATGTAACCCTCCACCTCAGCCCATGCCCCTTCAGCGCCGCTTCAGCTCCCAACCATCCCATGCCCATTCAACCTTCCTCCACCCTTAGCTCCCCTCCGTCCCATGCCCCTTCAGCCTCCCTCCCCTCCTCCTCAGCCTCACCATTGTGTAGACGCCAACTTCCTAGAAATTCAAAGTCTCCCCCCACCTCAGGAAATGATCTGCCTAAAGCAATATGGAAGATGTCATAGCAGCATAAATGCATATAAAAGATAATAAATTAGAAACTTTGTTATTTTTTTTTACATTATAAACCCCTCTCACACTTCCACCATGTATCCTAGAACCCTCCAGGGTTATTTCTTATTTATTATAAACCTGGTATATGACGGTTTCCTGTTTAATTATGCTCTTAGTCGGACTCAAACTTTTTCAAACATATATATTTTTCATTGTACGGTGGTTCTTTAATCATTATGGTTGTCAAATCTATTCATGTTTATTTGGGTAGTATATATATGGGTTACACTAACAGTGTAAGTATCAGGATTCTGATATATAACAAAATAAATTCAAGTATAATTATTTACTTAAACTATATTTGTTATCAGGTGTCTCATTAATAATCTATTTGACATCACAGTGGAACAGATGCCTCCTATCATGTCATAATTTTACAAATCTGAAACAGAGTCAATGTTGTGAGAAGGGGCCATTTTATAATGGAAGACTAACATTTTCAAAACACCGCAAAGGCGCTGATATCAGATTTAAGTAACTAGGGAAGCAAACACATTTCAGGAAAAGAGAAATACTATACTATAAGAAGTCTTATGAAGCTAAGATATAATGTGATTGATGATATATGACTGTAAATGGTAAAAGTGTGTGTAAATGAGGTCATAAACCATTCTAAATAACAGGCTCTTCCATAACATATTAACTTTTACTAACTTTTAACAGTATGTTAACGCTTGCCATCAGTGGGTCAATTTTTTTAGTTTCCATAGCCAATGAAAAAAATAATTTTATAGGAAAAACTGATAAAAGACAATGAAATAGCAGTTGATAAAATGTTTGATTTTAACGCTGCATGTTAACTACCACCGTGTGCTTGTCATTAGTAATAAGGCAGATAAAGCACGTTCAAGGGAAAAAAGCAATTTCTTTCTATATTTTTTTTTCCACTGAAAATCTTATTTTTTTAATTGGCTCAAATGTAAAAAAATATTTGTACTGCTGTTTACCACTAGCTGGCACAGTTCACTAAGTCTGTTTTTCAAAAAAATGACACATTTCCTAACAATCCAGCACTTCCTCCTTGACAACACCAGTCCAGGCTATATAGAGCTCAAGGAGTGCTTCTGCAGTTCCCCTTTTCTGTTATGAACAGCTGGAAACACTGAAAAACACTGCTGTGCAAAAATCATATAGGCTAATTAAATACCAAGAAATCCAGAATATTTCAGTTAGATCTAAGTTTCTTGAAAAGGTCCAAATGATTGAGGTCTTCAAAACGACAATTGGAGATAGCATGGCTAATGATTATGAACAGTATCATCTGAAATTAGGTAAGTGCTGGCTTCTGGAAGTAACATTAGACTATAGTTAGTTAACTAACTACATTTTCAAAACACTGCAAAGGCACTGATATCAGGTGCCGATTTAAGTAACTAGTCTAGCTTAATATTCAAGTTGGACTTCAAGTGCCCTAACTGGAAAAAAAAGAGAAGTTTTGGACGTAGTATGGAAACCGCATTTATACTTGTTTCAATAGTAAATTGAGATTATAAACTATCTGTGTACCAAATCCCAGGACATATTGCTTAGCTGTACCATGCACTCAAGTGCTTAAAATATCCAAGAGGCGCTGCTTCTGCAGTGTCTTGAGGCTCACTTCTAGAGTGGTGTGCGTAATGAGCCAATCAAGACATGAGCAGTACATATAGAAATACAACCACATTCCCTCAAGAATGGAAAAGAAAAATGTAATTATAGCATTGAAAAGCTGGTGGGAGTTTGTTTAATATGAAATTAATAATATGATTAACAGGTGTCATGTTAACCGACTCTAAATTCATGAATACTGCTCTGCACCATAGGCTAAAATTAAGATGTCACACTGCTCATTTTGACTGTAAAATTCCATTTGACCAATCCGAATGCTCAGATTGTTAAACCGAAATTGGTTATATAATTCTAAGGATAGCACTAGAGTAGGCCTGTGACCGTCAAAGGGTTCTCCTACCTGTGGACATACCAATTGATGTCCCAGTGCTAAAGTACCCTGTCAATAAATAGAAAAGAAAAAAGAGATTCTGTAGCCAGATAACTAAAAGCAATAATCAATATCAAGCAAAAATGTACCGTGTACAATGTGGATTCAAATACAAATATAAAAAACAATTGTCAAATGTTTGAAAAATAGGTAAGTGATGTCTCTTCATTACGGTGATGCTGAAAGAAAGTACAGGCTGTATCCACAATATTAAAAACTAGCGACTTGCCCGTCAAAAAATGACGGTCAATAAAATGTTAAAGCTGGAAATGCTGTTTTTGACGCAATGTGAAACTCTGAGACTCTTAACCTTTTTGTTATCTACAAAGAAGTACAAAGATTTATAATAAAGTTTTTTACCTTTTTAACAATGAACTGTTAAACCATATTAAGCTTTTTAATTGCCATGTATGCAGTAATAATCTAACAATCCATGAAATTTGTATGAATATGTATTATGAACCATTACATAAAGATTTCTAACATGCAACTTATATTGTAAACGGTGTTGAAGGAATTACTTTTAACAATACTAACATCAATAGTTCAACTTTGTATAAATGAGTATTTTAAACCATTACAGAATGCCTCTTAACATGCAACTTGTAGTTGAACTCCAGGTAAAGCACATAGGTATTGAATCCAGAGGAAGGCAAACAGTAAACCCCCCCCCCCCCCATTGAAAATTAGCCAATTTTATCAAAGGGGGAAAAAAAATTCCTTCCTGACCCCAGTAACTGGTGATTGGATTACTCCCTGGATGAATCCTGTCTATTTAATTATACATTTAAATTTGTAACAAATGATTATGCAATAAATCAACTTTTCAAACCTTGTAAAATACAATGTTAACAATGAAAACATTAACGTAAGGTAATAACATTCAGAATGAAATTAGTTAAAAATATAATGATCTTGAATTTTGAATCCGGAGGAAGTGGGCAAAAAAATGAATTCCTTCCTGACCCCACTAACTGGCAATCAGATTACTCACTGGATCAATACTCTCTATATCATGAAACATTTACATTTTGCAAGAAATGATTTTCCTGCTACTAACATTCAACCATAATTACATAGAATGAAAAAACTTTTCAGTCCTTTGAAAACAGAATTTTAACATTACAAACATGAACTGAAAGTATTAAAATGGAAACTGTAAAGGTAAGACAATGCAAGGTAACTGTTTTGTGGGGCCAATCCTGGCCAAAGTCCCTTCCAAGACATTCCATTTCTTTTTTGTTTTGTCTGTCAAGGTGGTTATAAAAGAGCCCAGCAGACTTGTAATTGTATCTATGGGATATAACCACAGTTTATTGTTGTTTTTTGTTTTTTTGTGGTTATTTTTGTAGTTTTGTAAAATTGTAGATAGTTTCATATGTGAAATAGTGGTTCTCTAAGAAGAGGCCAAGTGACATAACATTTAGTCCTGGAAATGAAACCACTATTCTCTCTGATTACAAAACCTCATAGTACACAATGTTTTTAGTAAAAATGCATCCATCGTGTAATAGATCACCCTGACTTGGGTTGTCTTCAATTGAAACTTTAATATAATCTTGATTTGGGCAACTTGAAAAAGTAACATACAGTTGTCCATGTGCAAAAAACAGTTCCTGTAAAAAAAAAAAAAATACCCACAGACTTAAAAGTTTGTCCTTGGGATTTATTAATGGTCATGGCAAATGTCATGATAACTGGAAATTGTCTTCTTTGAAGGACAAAAGACATACCACTCTCACTTGGAGCCAAACCAATTCTTGGTATAAAACGGGTTTACCTTTTATGGGTCCCAGTCATAATTTCTACATGTATAAAATTATCTTTTAAATCGTGCACAATTAATCTGGTCTCATTACAAAGTCCATTTTTTGGGATTCATTCCAGATGGTGTTAAATAATGACTAAATTCTATACTAAAATTAGATTCACTGTTTTTATCGTCCGACATAAATAAATCTGCACTGTAATAATTATTTTTAGGTGCGTTGATGAATTTTAAAATTTCGTTATTTAGATTCAAGGCATCTATATTTTTGGATGTTAATGTCCCTTTGTTTGCAATGTCTCGTCGTTAGAGTGTTTAGAAAGATTGCTGATATGAGTGATTCCTTGCAAACCATTTGTGATGGAATTTTAATGGTATCATTGGGTAAATCATTTATTTGTGGATGTTTTCCTTCTCCAATTTGAATGAGCCAATCATTGAATTTGTTTTGGCCTTCAGATCTCATATTTAATTCTAATTTGAGGTGTGTAAATATTTTCCACAGTTTACTTGTCTTGATACATGTTTCAATGATGTCAGTCCTATTTCCATGTGGCACAACAGGTAATGTTTGCCTAAAATCTCCTCCTAACAACATCACCTTTCCACCAAATGATAGAATATTAAAAGAAATGATGGATAATAAGTTGCCAATACATTGCAAGGCATGACATGACATCACTGTTGCCTCATCTATGATAATTAATTCACTTTTTAAAATTTTTGGGCTTGTAAAGAATTCAGTCGAATATCTGACACTGATGTTTCTAAAATGGGAACTGGCAGTTTAAATCCACTAAACACAATTCTGCCACCTTCTAACAAAAGTGCGGGAATTCCAGTTGTTGCAAATGGCATTGCTATTTGACCATGTGCTCGAATCTAACTCATCAAACAGTTGTACAGATAAGTTTTTCCTGATCAACCAGGGCCATTAGATCGAAATAACGGTATTTGACCATTTCATCATCTGTAGCATTTGTGATGGCATTAAATGCTTGCAATTGTAAATTATTTAAAGTTGCCAGTTTTTCTTGTGTTTTTTGTTGTTGAAGCTCAGTGTCATTATCATCAAAGTTGATGTCATCTATAAATCCTGGATCAGGCAAATTAAAACAATTGCACAATTTAATTCATGAGCAAGAAATATTTCTTGAATTCCCATTAACGCTTTTAAGAGTGCAATGGGCTCATTGTAACGTTTCAAGAAGTCTTCAGACATATTTAATTTAAATGTTTCCTACAGAATAAATGCATCAGGTACATTGCAAAATATGCAAATGAGTACAAATTTGCTTTGGCATTTAACATAGTGCTGCTTCTTCCAGACACCTCTACCATTCTGTATCATCTGCTATTAGTCTTGCAGCTAAAAGGAAAATATCATGAACTATGTCATTCACTGTGCGCAAATGTTCATAACTTTGTGCACCGGGAACATGTAAAAGAAGTAATCTTAAACTGAAACGTTCAATGTCTCTTGGACTGACGGTATAAATTTGTGGTATAATTTTATGAGTATCTCTTCTTCGTTGTCGCCATAGACCATTTGTTATGGAATCTCAATGTATAAAAATTGTCTGTTGTTTCTCGATGTTCAGTTTGGGCTAAGGCAGTTCTTTCATTGCCTGCAGTAAAGCAAACAAACTGACTTTGTGGCAAATGTACAGCTAATCGATACACAGCATGTGACTGATCATGCATCTCAAATTTCAGAAGACGCCACATTGCTTCAGTAACACTGACATAGCGAGCATCTAAATAATTAGAAAGTTCATCATGTAAAATTGGATTTTCCTTTTCATTTTGTGCACCTTGCACAACAGTTGCTTCATCATATCTTTTGTATATATATTTATACACATATTTGATGGATTTAATAAAGTGCAAGCTTCCACATTTATGTGTGCATTGTACTTCATGAGCAAATGTGGATTGTATGGAACAAAATATCTATTATCAACCTTTTGGCCACAGATGTTTGTCCTTCTCTTATTTTATACAAATGGTATCCCTCACAATTAGCATAAGTTTGCATTTGAAATTGTTTTGAACATTTTTTTATTTTTCATACATGGTGAATTTGGATTAATATCTCCACATGGCCCATGAATCCTTGTGTGTGTTACAATCTCATAAAGTTTGGAATATTTTTCTGGATGTGGCAATTCAGCAGTAATGCATGAAGCCACTCTCTCTGCAGTATTCAACTGTGCTTTGGTTATATCATGTATTAATGAATTGAGTTTTATTTAGAATACTCTTGCCACTAAATCTGGTCAGTCAGAAGTATTTTGTCCAAGATTAACATTTTCCTTGATCTCTGGCCATTGTGGATTACATGTGAATGTAACGAATAAATCTGGTTTTCCAAATTTTGTGACAATAGCCATGGCATCATTATATCTTTCTTGCATATTGTGAGGAGATCCTTGGAAAGTGGATGGCAAAATGATTGCTCTTCCAGCTGGAATGTCTCTGTTGGTAGCCAATTCAACAACATAATCCATCAATCCACAATATTGTTCAACTCGAAGCTTGTGTTGTTGAAATTTTATAGTATTTAGATTTAATCCCGAATAGCAGTTTGTGCAGTTTGTGTCCTGGGACATTTTCTGCTAATGTAGCACCCATTGAAGCAAATGAAATTGCACTGTTCGAAGACCTGATGTTTTTTCTAAAATTGGTATAAACTGGAGATGTTGGATCGCTCATGATACTTTGTAAGTAATGTGGAACTGTGTGTCTTTGTGGAAGTTTTACCTTTCCTTTCTGACAGCAACTAATGAAGTCTCCGTCAGTTGGTCTTTCCTTGAGAAAATGATAGGCCCCGCAAAACTGACAAACATTGAGTAATCCACAATAATGAGTGTCTACTGTTAGTGCTGGAATGAAAGCAGTATCCTGACCATCATCAACATAGATATCACTACAACTTTCTATATCTACATTGGTGTCATGTGTATGAACATTGGTGTCAATAGGCAATATTTGATCATTAGGCAATGTTTCACAGACATATTTTTGTTTACTTTTTCTTTTCTTTGAAGCTCCAGCACACTTACTTTGTGCTTTCTTACTCATTTTTCTTTTTATTTAAAAGTCTCTGTCGGTCTTCTTCTCTTAAGCGTTGGGAAGTCTCGGGGGACTGTGCATCTCTCCACCTTTGCTTCCTTTCCCTTGCCGTTCTTCTTGTGTGTTCAATCCTGTCTTCTCCATTGTCCGCCATTGTAATCTGTAATTGTAAATACAGGTTTAAGATGTAATATTGTTTGTAGCTGCTCTCAATCCAAACCTAAATAGCATTAATGAAAGAATGCAATGATTTCCATGAAATAAATGAATCCATTAAGTTTTTTTGTTTTATTGGCATACATAAAAAAAAAATTGGGGGGTAATAATTAAGTAATTAATAAATGAATATATGTTAATGAATTAATCAATAACTGACATCAATGGTAAACCTAAAGAGGCAATTATGTTTTCCAAACAGAGCCATGAGCAAAGTATAGATCAGGCTTAAAATAATGTGCAATTTTGCAATTTTTATTGATGAAATCAATTGACTTATGAGGTGTAATTTCCGTTCTTTATAAGTTAATTAGGTAAGCATATATGTATGTATATTTTTTTGTTTTGTTATTATGAATGAATAATTAAATACTAAGGGACTCATTCATTTGCAATTTGTGCAATGCATTAGGGCACTATATAAGCAGATGGCATATTTTTTTTGTAAGTTTTTATTTGGTAAAAACCTTTTGGATAGATGTTCATTAACTAAAAATATATGTAAACATAATATGCTATGTCTTTATAAAGAGCCCTATTCAATTTTGCAGATTGCAATTGAATGAAGGCTTTCTCCAAGTGATCAGCCATTGCAAGAAACAGGCTTTCTAATTAGTAGTGAACCTTGTTTTGCAGGATACAGGCTTTACTAAAACTGGAAATCGCTATTCCATTGCTATAATACCGCCGTCTCAAGCACGCAAATCGGCAGGCATTTCCCATTCGCGAATATAAATTGCACCCTTAACTCGCAAGCTCGCAAATCGATAGTCATTTTACGTTTGCGAATATAAGCCGCACGCTTAACTTGCAAAGCCTGCATTATATTCAACTTATATTCAGACCAATACGGTACATATTGTTTGTGGTCCTTTTTATTTTATTTTTTTTATTTTTTTTATATTACTAATTACTAATTAATAAATTAATGTACATTAATAATCAATTAATGACTAAATGTATTCTAAAAAGCTAAGCATTAATAAACTAAAGGCATTGTAAAATATAGAATATTTGTTGTTCATAATTATTACTAATAATTAATTAATAAAATAATGTACATTAATAATCAATGTCTAAATACATTAGAAAGAGGTAAGCATTAATGTATTAAACTTTTGGTAGTTTAAAATGTTATACATTTTTATTTGATAATGATTACTAATTAATAATTAATAAATTAATGTACATTACTAAATAATTATTCAATTAATTAATATATTACAAACAGCTAAGCATTAAATATTGATAAACTAAAGCAAGTGTAAATCATAAGATTGTTGCTCAATTTTTTTAACTAATAATATATACCTTTTTTTAAGAATAATTAATTTATTCATTATTTATTAATGATTATTAATACAAATTAATGTACTTTACCTATTTGTATTTAATATTCAGCAATCAGTAGCCTGAAGAGCTAACAATCTCTTTGGATTTTCCGTCAGCATAAAATGACCACTCAGACTGTCATCACCTGAGGAGAAAGTGTCGGTTCTGTGGCAAGTGTGCCCTATATATAGGCTGCGTGTGTGAGACAAAACCATTGGTTTAGCCGGGAAATCGGCCATTTCAGAATCTTAATGAGTAAATGTGTAAGTTAGTGTTGTAAAATTAGTCTATGTTTTACGTGTTTCGCAAGCATTTTGCGCCCTTCCTATTAATGTTTTTCTACTGCATACGTCACTGGCTATATTTTGCACGGTTGGGGGTCGTATGGCCTCGTTTTCATCTTTTTCGACCGCCATTTTTTTTTACGCTTAGCTAATTTTCAAGTGCCGAAACAGCTTAAATTTGACATAAATTCGCGTTTCACCTCACTTCCAGACGTCCTGGCTGTTCTCCCGTGCTATGTGTGATGTTTTTGTTGTATTTCTTTTTGTATTTTTTGTGTTTTTCTTGTTTTTTGGTTTGCGCAATTCGGCCTTTAACTTTGTATTTTTCCTATGTCGTATTTTTTTCCCTCATTCTTTAACTGCATGCAGCCTAAGGCGATCCCGCGTTTTGGAAGGGTTTGTAGGCTAAGTCTCGCGTGTTTCATTACCTCCACTGCTTGCCTCGCTTTGCGAGGCTCGCTGGCAAATGAGCGCCTTTGGGCCTCATAAATATTGTATCACATATTATAATTGTCGAATTATAATTACCGGCGATGAGCGCCTTTGACGCTCCTTGCTAAGTGGTATGCACCATGCAAAGCGTGACAACGTCTCGTAGTTCGACAATTTATAATATGTGATACATTATGTATGAGGCCCAAATATTTGGGAACCTCACAGCTCTCATCAAAGTAAACTTAAAGTAATAGGAAGCTTCAAATAACTCCATTTTGCTGCCTAACAATCACTCATTCATTTGTGCCAATTAAATTTCTTTCCATAGAACTAACCTTTTTAAGGTTAGTTCATTCTCTGATTGAGCACCTCTGACTTGGTTGTTTTGTTTTATGCAAATTACCCTTAGGGATTAGTCTCCCTTAGAGGGATGCAGGATTCCAGACGGGGACCCCTTGCTCACCGTGCCTTAGGGAGTTCAGCTACACCTCTCTGACGAGGCCCAATGAAGGCTGAAACGTACCTCTGGGGTTTGCGTTTTTTTCCTATTCGGGGTAGAATAGCCTGTTATTTGAGGGCTGAAACACTCTGGTAAGTGAGACCAGACTGATAAACTACAGGGTATCTCTCCCTGTAAAGGGCACAAGTGAGCTAAAAGAGGGTGCTAATGGCACCGGGGATTAATATTAGGGCCCTCCATGGCATATTATGGTAGAATAGGTGTCATGGAAGTCCTTACCATGTTACTATATGCAGTTCATGTCACAAAGGCCCTATATGACCATAGGGGTTAACGGTTTATGCCCTGGGCGTTTGAACACTGTGATGCGTGTTAACATTTAGGTGCCATGGGTGTCTCCGTATGGTTATATCTAGGGGATCGGGTGTGAGCGGGTAAGGGAATGGTCAGGGATTCCCTTCATGTCGTGGATGGAGAGAATCCCCAGGGATTCTTATTGGTTGCAGTGCGTTTTGAGCATTTGAATATTACTTACTAGTAACTTGCTGTCGTAAATGACGGTATCATATGTTATCTTAAATTGTCTGTTCTGTCTCTCTTTCTCCACACTCTGTCTCTGTGCTCCCCCTGTGTGTGTGTGTGTGTGCTCCCTCTGTGTGTGTGTGCTCTCTCTCTGTGCCTTCTCTCTGTGTTCTCTAACTCTGTGCATTCTCTATGTGTTGTCTCTCTGTGCCTTCTCTCTGTGTGCCTTCTCTCTGTGTTCTCTCTCTCTCTCTCTCTCTCTCTCTCTGTGTGTGCCTTCTCTCTGTGTTCTCTCTCTATAGAGTTATGTTATACTGTATAGAGCTGAATTGTACTGTGTAGTTGTGTTATACTATTTAGAGACGTTTTGTGAGGACAGCACAAAGCCAGGTCCAGCAGAGCCTGGTGTTTACACTGGGTTGTATTTTTACTTTACTTTGGTGTTCATTAATCAGCACCTCATCCTGGAGATGTCACACAACAGAAGCTGGCATTATATGTCTGGACACAGTTACGGCAGGATGTGGCACTGGGAGTGTTTTTTCAGCTCTCTCTGGCACTGCGTGCAGCTTGGTTGTGTTTAGTACTGCACATGTACTCTCCAGGCTGGCTCAGCTCAGTGTTTCCATGAGATGTGCAGTTCCCTGATATACTCCCAGTGCTTCCTGTCTGCACATTGCACCCTGCACTGGGACTCAAGATAGACTGCACTCTCTTCTTTGTTTCGTGCATGTGCGAATACGATGCAACATTGCATGCACGATTTTGTTTCACAGTCACTACTGGGCAAATAAGACACATTATTTCCTGGAATTTTAGTTATAGTAGCTTGTGAGTAATACCTATGCAGAACGCAACACGCAGGTGTTACTCACCAGCTCTATTATAGTGCATTCACCACATTTTGTGTAATCTTAAGGCTTGTAATTTACTGACACGGGTTATTGAGTTCCAGGTGTGCTAAGTAATGTTTTGGGTAAGGGGAATTGAATGCATGTGTAACATTACTGAAAAAAAGTCAAAATATTACTCAAAATCAATATCTTTGCAAGTTATGAGTCTTGAATTGAATGAGGCTCTATGTTTTGGACTCCAGGAGAACATTGCCGATCCATGAGGTAGTTAATTTACAGTGAAGTTATGTTTTATTTCAAGTGACCCATAAATCCTGTACATATGAAAATAAACACATTCCTTCAGAGTTTTCAAGATATCAATTACAGACTTGGAACTCTCCTGATTAATGCAGATTGTGGGCACAAATCGATCAATAGAGAAACAAAAACCTAATTATGACACATTTTTCTTAAAGCCATAAAATGATCCCATACTGATGAGTATTACCCACAGATCCCATTCTAAGGATATGTGATCAAGGCCTAGTTATACCAGCCACGTTTCCAAATAGGCAGACTCTGGGTATCAACATAAAAAGAAGGGGATTTTGATCCCTATGGAAACCTGTCTAACTAAGAGCCTAATTATGTAGAAAAAAAAAGACTTCTACTGTTGCTCGATTTTAATTAGACTTTTGTCAGTGTCTGTGCTGGGCCCTGTGTGAGAGGGAGTTTACATTTCTGGAAAGAGATGGTTGCAAGGAGTCTGCGCCAAGGACAGTGAGGGGGAAGGGGTGTAGTGTCCGTTCTCTCCTCCAAAACGCACATTCTCATGATTCAGCTCTGAGGAAGTGATAGAACAAACACAACATGGATTCCTGCACTCCTAAATAGAATCTTCAAAAATTCAGATTTTACAAAAAAAATGTATATTTCTAGCAATATTAGCAGCTCTGTAATTTTATAAATACTTGGCAAACAAATAACTTTTTCTTTCTTGAACTGCAGTGGTCCTTAAACTAGTTAATTGCATAGGGGGTGGGTAGTAAATAGAGGGGGGGGCCTGCAGGAAATCCGATGTAGGTCACTCAAGATGGACAGGTCATAGCAGAAAGATCAGACAAATTGTGGTCAATGGCGAAGGAACAGGTAACCCACTCCAGTATCTTTGCCAAGAAAACCATATGTTGATTTCGTCTGAGCTCGGACCTAGAGGAGATTTTGTTTGTCGCACACCGATTTGTTACTATTACAAGGGATTTTGGGAGTGAGCATTCCTGACATGTTTTTTTTCATATTTATCTGTTAATAAAGCCATATCCTGTTCATGCACCATATACTGTAGTTGTTTGTTCTCTGTATTCATTGTTTTCTCATTAATTTCTTGGCTTGGATGTTTATCTGTATGATATGGTTAAAAGTGGTACAGACCTTGTTGACTAATAATATGTGAAGCTGCAATGCTAACAACACATGCCACTGAGATTGCGAGCATGTGCAACCCCCTATTAATTTTAAACCAATTCGCTTGGAGATAACATGAAAAGGCTTTTAAACAGAATTACAACACATGCATGTTACATACAGTTGTGTTCAAAAGTTTGCATATCCTTGGCGAATTGGTAATATATGTACCATTTTTAAAGAAAACAAGAGTGAGCAGACAAAACACATTTTCAACTGTAGGTTATAAGAGAATGACATAAAACAAAACATGTCAACAAAGAAAAAAAATGAAATGACCCAATTCAAAAGTATGCATAACCTTTAGTCCTTAATCCATTCGCCTTGGTAAAATGCCTCCAGGTCATGCAAAGTCTTTGGTCGTCTTGCATGAACCGCACGTTTGAGATGTCCCCAGAGTGGCTCGATGATATTAAGGTCATGAGACTGTGATGGCCACTCCAAAAGTTCAATTACCTTGTTGCGCAGTTATTTTGACAGTCTTTTCTGCTCCCCATGGCTCCGTATCTAGCTTGCTCAGTGCATCCAAATGAGAGCTAACAAACTCATTGACTATTTAATTTAGTAATTGCAATTTAAAACGCCACAGGTGTGGGAAATTAACCTTTAATTGCCATTTTAACCTGTGTGTGTCACCTTGTGTGTCTGTAACAAGGCCAAACAGTCAGGGGCATGTAAACTTGTGATCAGCTCCATTTGGGTGATTTCTGTTATCATTATGATGTAAAAAGGAGCCAAACAACTATGTGATAATAAATTGCTTCATATGATCACTATCCTTAAATAAAATATTTTTTTTATGCATGATCGGTCATATTTTTTAAAATAAATGCCAAAGTTTTACAATTTCTGCCAGGATATGCAAAATATTTAGCACAACTGGATATAGAATTGTATGCCTCTATTTTATAATAACAAGCACTTTATTATATTGACAAATGTTTTATATGCCACAAATATTACCTTTTTGTATTCATTTAATGAGCTACTGTGTGAAAACATTTTTTTAAAGATTATTTTGGTTCAGGAAATAAGATATCTGTTTGAATTTAAACATTTTTGTTTAATTTAGCATTAAGTTAGCTTGCAAAACCTTTTTCCATTACTATATATTCATTTAAGAGGATGAATTATCTGAGGGGTCATTTTTTGTGTTGGGGCTTTGTGAGTTATCTATTGTATCAGGATTTTTTTTAAATTGAATACTGGAAGATATAAGATGCCAATGTTTGTACTGACAGGAAGGAACATGAAATTAGGTACATTGAATCAGATGAACGAATCTGGTGGTGGTGCTCATGGTAGGAAGCCAAGGGAAGGTATGTTGTGACTTAACAAAATATTATTACTATATTTATTTGTGCCAACACAGTCTCAAGGTACCTCAATTATCAGTGACTGGAGGTGTCACAGTAGGAGACACAGAAGGAGTGGTTAGAGATATGACTCAAACTAAGAGAGCACTGTGCAACAGAGGCCTAGTGAGTGGATAGTTTGCAAGAGGAGTGAATAGCCTACTCTGTTAAATGCGTCAGAGTAGTCAGTTAGTATTGGTAAAGTGTCCCTTTGATTTTGCAGTGACAGATCATTTGTTATGATGGTGAGCGAAGTTCCAGGTGAGTGCTGGGAATGGAATCTAGATTGTATTTAGTACAGTTGTCCCATTGCTTTTGCAAAGCAGGTGTTGTTCATGATTTATTGACAATAATGGAAAGGGTGTGGTGGAAGAGCAAGAATTTTTTGGGGGGATATCATTCTGACAGAATTTCATAATTTCCAAAACACATAATTGATACACAGTTACCTACCTATATTTTTCACAAAACTTTTCCTTTTGTTTTGCTAATTATATTTTATTTCTGTGCTGAAAACTATTGTACATTCAGGTTCGTCCTTATTTAATAATAATCTAATATGGCCTTCCATATTCTCCCTATACTGCTGGCTCTGTTGTTTTAATCAAATGAGAAGAAGTGTATTAGCAGTCTTTTTGCCAACAGAATTATCAGAACCAGTGCTCATACAGCCACACGGTTGCGTGCTCCAAGTTTTGTCAGAGTTACAGAGCTATTAAATTAGAGCAGGGACGCTTGAGACGCAAACCCGTAAACTATTTGTTGAACATTGGATGTGCTGGTTTAGATGGAGCCAATGGCAACAGAGATCGTCATAATTACATCACTGAGAACTGGAGGTGGGATTTCAAAGTCTTACGGGTTTAAATTAAGAGTTACGATTGGACCCACATTTCAGAAATAATGCAATATTGATAAATCTGTAAATATGATAATCTATTACATGCAAGTTCCATTATATGCATTAACGCATTGATTGCAGGGATTGATATAACACGGAAATTAAACATGAAATAAAGTAATTCATATGGCCGATTTGCAAGCTTGAGAATGTTGTGCTATTAATTCTAATACCTAACATCACTTTCCCTTTTATTATATGTACAGTAGTGTTTGTGTATTTACATTTACAGTGCTATGGTTTGGACTTTGGCTTTTTGGCTCCATTTGCGGGTTATGGGGTTGAATTAATTACAATTTAATAGCTAAATTGGAACGTAGCAGTTACAGGCTTGACAGAACAAAGGATTTGCGGGCGCAAAGTTCCACGTTCTACGTCCCGTAGACTTTTTTCGCTCATAACCCGCAGATCGGCAGCGGCCTGCTTTTACAGGGCCAATTTAATAGCCGCAAATCTTGTGGGCTACATTACGGGCTACGGTTGTACACATTAAGGAAATGCAATAGCCTGGCTAGTAGCTTATTTGATTATAAGGTTCTAAAGTTATTCACTTGTTGTGTAAATATTTTAGAAATCTCTAATCGTTTCATCACTTGCATATCATTTACTGACAGTCTATCTGACTGCACATTTGTTATATCTCAAAAACAAGCCTACATTTCGGATGGAATATGCTGGGCTTTGCTACTGGGCTGCAAATAAAATCAGTAAAATGTATTAAAAATATAATTTATGATCTAGCAGCACATACAGTTCACCTTGTCTGCTATGATTGATTGCATGATTTATTCCATGGGTAATTTACCTTTAAGTCTCAGAAATGTGTATTTATATATTTAATTTAGCTGAAAAGGAAGATTAGCAAGTTGACCTTGACAATCACCTGTATGTGACAAGAAAATAAAATATGTAGGAACATTCTCTAGAGCACAACCTAGGAAATATACTGCATCGCAAAAAGATTTTCTATGAAGATTCAATGAAATGTTCTCAATCTATAAATGCAAACAAATAGAGCCTTTGTTATTTTGTCACCCATCATTAATTATAAAATGAGTATTATTAATATAAGTCTTTTTGCTTAGTGATCTATTAAAACAATGATAAAATATTTTTCATTATTTATGAAATCTCATCTTGAACTGATTGTAAATGTTAGACAAACTGTATGTTCAAAAACAAAGCATGATCTTTTTAAAAAGAATGAAAAAATGGTTTAATGAAATTGTACATAAGGTATACCTCTCTACTATTGCACTAAACTGTCTGCTGACTCATTTATTTCATATCTGTACTGCACTTTACCCGTACTTGTAATTCTACTTACCTTTGAATTTGTTTATACTTTTGTAATTTGCTGTTCGTACTCCCCATTGTTAATAGCACTACTCAAAATGTAGCCATTTTTATAAATAAAGAGTAATAATAAAGAGTAATAATAATACATGTTTGGATCTGTGTAACCATGTATGCTACTGTGATACTTTGTATGTTGTAGTTAGGAAGCTAATTTAATGACCCATGTCATGTTTTAAAGAACAATATGGGCAGCTTTTCAATTTGTTATGACTGAAAAACATTGTTAGGCTGGAGCTTCCACAGTGCTTAGTATTAGTGGAGGGCTTCTGGAGCCACCCAGGACTCCCTGAAGTGGGAGGAAGAGCCTCTTGACCCGGCAGGACCAGGTGTAGGGGATGTTGCCTGGCTAGCTGGGTTGGAGTATCGGTTATACAGGTCTGTTTGATAACTCAGCACCATTGTTTCTCCAGCTAGCCACACTTAAGGATAGGGTTCTCTGACTCCTTGTTCTCTCCATGTCTTTAGTTCGTTCATTCTTTCTGTCTTTCGTTCATTCTTTCTGTCTTTCGTTCGTTCTTTCTGTTTCTTTTCTGATGTTCTGACGTTTTTGTTCTTTTGTTCTTTCCTTTCTTTCATTCTGACGTTTTGTTCTTTCGTTCTTTCTTTCTTTCTTTCATTCTTTCTTTCGTCCTGACATTTTGTTCTTTCTTTCTTTCTTTCTTTCTTTCCTTTCTTTTGTTCTGACATTTTGTTTGTTCGTTCTTTAGTTCTTTTGTTTGTTCTTTCTTTCTTTCTTTCGTTTTTTCTGTCTGTCTTTCTTTTTTCTTTCCCTCCCCTATTCTTGATTCACTCCAAATTTGTCTGACATGATGTACTCTGGGCTGGTGCTAGGAGTGCCACAGCTTTTTGTCTCTGCTTCCGCTCTGCTTAAAATGAGCAACCGTCCCGATTTTCAAAGTGTCATCATCCGATAACGCTGTGAGCTCTAGAGATCATGGGGCAGTACATGGACAGCCCTAGCAGCCAGTATAGAGGGAAGACAGCTTCTTTCCATACAGTTAGTGGGGGACTGATGGCCAATCAGCCCCCACTGTGCTCCTCCCACTACACACGTTACTACATCAAGCACTATACCTACAATTAATGGTAAAGAGAAGCCCAAGACTAGGAGCAGCTCTTTAAAAGGAAAGTGCTCCCAAGGAGTGGTAGTTCAAAAGAAGGCTGCTGTGCCTTCTGACCCTAATAAGAGGGCTGTGCAAAAGTGCAACACAAAGCAGAGGTCAACCTTTAGAGTGCAAAGCCTGCAGATACAGCAAGAGATGCTACAGTATTAGGTGCACTATGATCATGGAGGCCCACTACCTAGATTGGCTTGCTAGATGGATATAGGGAGAAGAGCGCAGAGGTTCCATTACCACAGACTCCACTGACTAGTATGGGTTTAACTGCTGGTCAAGGTAGATAGGCAAGTGGGTCTGGAAAGTTAATGGCTGCAGACCAACAGCCTGCAGCCTCTACTGAGGTGAATCAGATATTACACGATTGCAGATTGATTTAGCGATGGGAATATCAGATAGCGACGCATCCCAAGGGAAGGTTTTATACCATGTGGGGTCATTTAAACCAATACACTGGTATGAATGTAGACCTCAAAGACAGATATGGCATGGTAATTGTTCCTCTTGCCTTAGCAGCTCTTCTAGAAACTGATCAAAATTTAACAGCAAGCCCTGATTTTCTTGCAGCTGTGGGCATTCATTGCGGGGCAGGAGTGCAAAACAGGCAATGCGTTATGGCACGGAGTCCTGCAAAGAAGTCACTGGAGACTTGCCAGCATATTAACGACTTAGAAGTAGGACTGGAATGTATTGTCTTAATTTTTGATGATTAAACGAAATTGTGCAAGATAATTAAATCAGAACATGATGTACTTTCCCTCCAAAGGGATTTGCATAAATTAGAGAAATGGGCAATTAAATGGCAGATCAGATTTCGAAAAAATTTAAGGTTATGCATCTGGAAAGGAAAAATAACCACGCAATTATGAAACAAATCTAGGGGTTTCAGATATTGAAAGGCATTTGGGAGTGCTTGTGGACAACCACCTACGTAACAGTCCAAATGCCAAGCAGCAGCTGCAAAGGCAAATAAAATATTAGCATGTATTAAGAAGGGTATAGAAGCAAGGGAAGTAAATATAATTCTGTCACTGTACAAATCCCTAGTACGCCCTCATTTGGGATATGGAGTACAGTTATGGGCACCACTTCATAAAAAGGACATTTTAGAGCTGGAATAGGTACAGAGAAGGGCTACAAAACTAATAAGGGGAATGGAGGGGCTAAGTTATGAAGAAAGACTAACCAAATTAAACATATTTTCTAATTTTGTAAGAGGGGATATGATTACCCTATATAAATACATATAGGATAAAGATAAAGATTTGTCAAGGGAGCTTTTTGTGCCAAGAGATTTTCAATTGATACTAGGACATCCTTTTGAGGTTAGAAGTAAAAAGATTTAACTTTAAAGAAAGAAAAGGGTTCTTCACAGTAAGGGTAGTTAATCTGTGGAACTCTTTACCAAGGGAGTTGGTGACAGCAGACTCAATAGATAACTTTAAAAAGGTATTGGATATGTTTTTAAATAAAAAAGGGTATTCAGGGTTATCCTGATTATTTAGAGAGGGAGTATTGATCCAGGTAGAAATCTGATCGCCTGTATCTGGGGTCAGGAAGGATTTTTTTTTTCCCTTTTGAGACAATTGCCAAAGTTTCATTCGGGTTTTTTTCCTCTGGATCAAATAACAACTAATCTGCATATTGCAGATCAGAGGAGATGGCAAGTGATTTCTGGAACAAATGTGAAACTTTGATCAGAGAAATAATGTTGTCGGTGAGGGACTCTCTGGCTCCATCTACGTGCCTTTCATTCAAGAGTGGTTTGGACAAGTGGCTTGTGCTGGCTCTGCTGGCAGTTGACGCTGAAATGAGTGACAACGTTTTTTGCAGTCAGGTGCAGTGTCCGGTTGCAGCCTTGACTTTTTTTTTAATTAGCTGGGTTTAGGAACCTCGCTAAGGATTTATTGGTTAAATCCCCATAAATGTAAAAGTTCCTTATACTGATCTTAACAGCTGAAAAGTTCTGAAATCTTGACCATTATAGGGGCTTTTTAATATAGACAGTGTTTGGTCTGAATTGGTCTCCGGTGAATTATACTTAACCTATGTTTTTGCAGGATGGGTATACGCTAGTTGCAATCTCAGGCCATGTAAAAAAAAAAGTAAAGTAGATTTAATATATCACCCTCCATTTAAAGGGACTTTTCTTTGTTGCATCAGAAAGAGGGTGTGTTATTCACGGTGTGTTATTCATTTCTTAAATAAATATCTCTGAGCAAACAAATCTTATTTTTAAGTTTGCTCACTTTTGGGGGCTAGTCTTCTGTCAGCCAATTTGACCAAAATAGTAAATTATGCATTTCCTTCTCATTTCAAAAGAGTTTCAACAAGATTTACATAATATTTCTTCATGCAATGTTTAAAATGTGTTTTTAAATAGGATCTTTTAAGTTCACCAAAAATTATCTAAAGATGATAGCATGCCTACTGTCATGTAGATAACCTCTGTAAGTTCCATATGTCATATTTGTTTAGCTTACACAAGAGAGTTGCAAGATAATATTGTATAAAGCTGAAACCAAATGTTCCAAATTGCATTGTTATAAGCAAGATTGCTGTGTTTACGAAGACAATTTGCTATTGTTGTTCTGTTGGGAAGTTATCACTGGATGGATGTTGAATTGTCTCAAACTGCAGGATTCCCTCAGGCATTATAGGTAGTGGTTGCGTAGGTGTATTGACAGAATAATAATGTATTTTGGCTTACATATCGAAGAAACACTATTTCTATTTTATTACTCTTCGTTGAGTTTGTGAAATAAAACAATCTAGAAGCATCCAGTTGAGTTAATATTAGTTTATTCTGTTTTATCTTTGGACTCTGAAAAAGCCACCTTAGGGCTCAATGATATTGTTCCAATAAAATACTCATTACTTTCCAAAATCTGTAAAGGTTTAATCAAAGATCACATTAATACTGGGAGCCATTTACTACTGAACACTAACTGAACTAATCTTATATATCAGACATGCTGCTTACAATATCTAGTTTTACATTTCGTAAGTTTATTCTGAAATACTCTACACAGCATTATGAAACATTTTACAAGGTAATAATATAGAAGCTAATTATGAGCATAGTTTAGAGTGAGATGTAGTAAGGATTAGTCACAAGAGTGTTTGAATGACACTGGATTTATTTCTTTTATCCAAGGCATTTTGGTTGGAGATTTGGTGAAGACATGTTGGTTTAGGTGATTTCTCTTTGTTTTGTGTGCACATGCAGGAGATTTTGGGTGAGTTTGTTCTTGTAAAGTGTATTTAAAGCATTAGTCAGGCGTTCTGATTCATGTCAGGAGATTGAGACTGGTGTTCTTTATTCCGTCCTGAGTAAATGTTTTCTATCTTTCTTTTTATCTTTATGCTAAATCTTGTCCACACTCAGATAACAGTGATTAAACATGGTTGAGAAGACTATGACTTCCACTGCCATGGCAATATTTGCATGTGTGTATGTGGGAGTAATGTTGTTCCATTTTCTAGATAATATATTGCATTTTATCTTTAAGGCACAGGGATACCCCATTTAGCGTTATAGATAGATAGATTCCGGGCAAAAGAAGTGTTAAGCAAAATAGTGTTATTAATAATATTTTTACATGGGGATGATAGGGGAATTCACTGAAAAAAGGACACAAAACCTATAGAATTTTGAAACCGTTTCACTTTATATGAACTGGAACCATAAGAACAATCCATAATGTCATCCATAATGTCAATGATTTTATGCAAATTGTTGCTGAGGAACTCTGCTGCCAGTTCTTTTTGTTGCTATATGTTAGAGTCACTGCTGTCCTGGGCTTACTCAATGCCCTGTTGCGCCAGTTATTGTAGGTCCTCATTGGTCAGGCTCTCGCCCAAAGCCTGGACCAAGTCCTCTATGTCCTCTGCTATGATGGGCTATTCTGGTTGCACATCTTCACACAACTCTGGCCAGATCTTTTTCCACACAGCTTTTAGATATTACCGTCTTGCCTGTGACTGCCTGCATGATGGTGTACTTCTTTTAGAAATCCATCATGGATTGTCTGTCCTTGCTGTCCATCTGGTCAATGAGCTGGTGTAATGTGTGGCGAAAATAGTAGGCTTTGAAGATCGCAATGACCGCCTGGTCCAAAGACTGGATGAGCGAAATGGTGTTGGGTGGCAGAAACGCCACTTCCACCAGGATGCAGCAATGGAGGTCAGCCAAGCTGATAGTGTGGCTTGGAGCATTGTCCATTATCAGGAGCGATTTGGCCGCAATTACTTTGCATCTGCACAGAATAACGCTGCATGGAAAGGCGGAAATGCTCTCCTTTCTGTTAAATTGCCAAATGGCTCTTGGTGTCTTTGAGTGGAAGACCAACAATGGCTTGATTTTGAAGTTACAGCTGATGATCCCACCTAGAAGTGGAGTTAGCAGGTCTTTGGCAACTTTAAAGCCCATTGCTCTATTCTGGGATTTGAATGTGTGGCCTGGCATTTGCTTCCAGAAAATGCTGGTCTCAACCACATTGAACACCAGTTCTGGTGAATAATTGCCTCTTTCCACAATGTCCTTGTGGAGGGAAAGGCCGCAGAAGCAGCTTTGGTGTCGGAGCTTGCTGTTTCTCCGTTGATCTTTATGTTGTTAAGGTTGTTCCTCTTTTTTTAAGCGGTCAAACCAACCTCTACAGGTATACCCCGCTTAAGGGGTAGCGTTAAGTGGGGTATACCTGTAGTTTTGAATAAATGTAATTTTACATGTGACCATGTTCTTGATGAGATTAGCTGTTGTCTGCAGGGAGCCTGTGAGTGAGATTGCAAGTTAATTTGTGCCATATTTGCCATTTTTTTAATGATCAAAAATCGCCTGAGCAAGAAAAAAATGACTGCCGAAAAAACGCAACACAACAAAAACGAGGCCGAAGGACCTATAACTAGCCCGAAGGACGTAAAAACTAGCCCTAAACAGTAACATTTAATCCAAGCCACTAACACTTACCACATGGCAGTAACACAACCCAAGACCGTAACACTCAAGCGCGATGCCTATAAAAATACACAGGGGGAGAGGCTTGAAATGAGCGCCAAAGGAGCTCATTGTGGGGCTCACAAGGAGCGCCGAAGGTGATAATTGCAAAGCAGGAAAGTTGCGGCTCGCACTGAGCGCCAAAGGTGCTCAGAGGGCCCATAGCCTCGCATTTTGTGCCAAATCACATTGCCAGGCTTACAATACTACTCCCGTCATTTTTCATGGGCAATTTCCTAGTAATAGTATAACATGTTTAGATTAAAAGAACCACAGACTGATGACTTCTTAATCAGACTGATACATATAGAAGTATTTCAAGCTTGATAGCACATGATAGAAAACATGTTTGAGACACACCTAGCCAGCAAGTTCCCCTGCTGAAATTAAAGAAGATTGCTTTAATATTATACATTCACAGTTATGTTGCCCTGGAGTTGTGCATTCTGCAGTATTGGCACTGAGCACTGCTCTAGGGTGAAACATCATATGTCTGGGGAGAAAAGAAATGACATAATGTATGCAAGGATCTTGGGGAACTGCCTAAGGATCGTGCTTATACTTGAATCCTCACAGTGTTTGTAGGTTTAGTATCAATGGCATTGAGTTTTTCCACTGACGTGTCACCGACTACCCAACACCTAAACTTCTAAATGACCAGCCTCTATTGGCTACAGGAATGGTATCATAAGAAACAATCAACAAATAAATAAGGGAAAGATACGTTTTTACTTTCCATTTAGTAAATCAAAGTTTTGTTTTAATGGCTGCCTTGAATATTTTATGTTGTGGTCTCAAACAATGCATAAATGTAGGCTTATTGGATTTAGTTTATGAAAAATATAGTTTTCAAATATGGCAAACTTTCGTTTGTTTGCAAATAAATAAATATTTAAAAATTGGGATGTTTTTCCAAGCAGTAAATTGCAAAATGGATTTATAAAACGCTTATTAGGTATGGAATACATCCACACAATTCTCCTCTTGAGGCTTTGTGTTTATAATAATATCAATCATTTGCTCCATCTTTAAAGAAATAGGAAGATTGTAGTCAACAATAAGCTCTGAGACATATAAAGTATTATTGAAAAATAATGACAAACAGTCATAGTGATTTATGTACCTCGTGACTTGCTAGAATAAAGGATCTGTGTGACCTTTTGTCAAATGAAATGGCAGCACTGCATAAATGACAATTCAGCTTAGCCATCACTAGCAGACTTGCACATTTCTTAACTTGAGATGTTTATAACCTATAAAATAAATTGCAAATCCTCAAATGTGACTTCTGCAATCCCGTTCTCATATTGTGATATTTCATGGGGCTTAATGGAAAGATCTAATCAGAGAGAACTTTTTCAGGACATAGTTCTAAATTAGGACAACATCTTTTCACTAAGTGGAACATTCTATCCGTGTGTACTGAAGTCTCAGTTTCTTCTGTTTTTTCATGGTTTGAAATCCCATAGTGACACTTTAACAAAACCTGAAGATTGCAAACTGCTCTCTGAGGAATTATACTATCCTTGAATTTTTTCAAGGAGTTTGAATATACTTAGAAATTCTGAGTTCTGAGTATTAACTGTGTGTTTAACGTCACACACCTTATATCCTGTTTTAAATCCTGATCCAGGTTATGGCATGAATCACCACATTTTACACAACTTCATTATATACAGGATATAATTGTCCCAGCAGTGCTACATTTCAATGAGTTTAGTCGATTTCCTTTCTTGATATGGGTCAAAAATCAGTCCACTCAATTCGACAAAATACATCAGATAGTTGGTACAAACCATAGTGCTGAATGGTGCTCCAGAGATGGACACCTTGCTCTTGGCATAGAATGTGCTACACCAAACTAATGAGGTCAAAGAAATGGGAGAGTACATCCGAGGAAACTTGCCTGTCATTTCGGTGCTGAATTGCCCATCTTGTATGGTCAGACTGATACTTATGAAAATTATTCCAGTGTGATCGGACATGACGGATAGCATCCTATAGTGCGGGGGTGGGCAAGTTCGGTCCTGGAGGGCCACACACATGCCTGGATCTGAGATCCTTGCTGCGTACAGGTGAGTCAATCACTTCTTAAGTCATCCTGTCTGTACACAAGTGAGTCAGTAGGGATATCTTCAAATCCAGGCTTGTGTGTGGCCCTCCAGGACCAAACTTGCCGACCCCTGCAATACAGCATTGCTCTCTCTGTCGCACATTTACAGCCTTATTAAATTGCGATTCAGTAAATTTAAAAGGGCTCTATTTAAGCACACAGCATATTTTATTTACAGAAGTTTTTAGTTCGTGAAGGCCTTGCTTTTGAATAGAAGTTCACAAACTAAAAACTTCTGTAAAAAAACATGCTCTGTGCTTATATAGAGCCCTTTTAAATTTACCGAATCACAATTTAATAAGGCTGTTAATGTTTTCCTTTATTTGTAACACGCCAATATATTCTGCAGTGCTAAACATGTGTGATACATTGACTCTTTGAACATTTTTTTATATTTTATAAAAAAAATATCTTAATGCTAAATTCATTATTTTTCCTCATTAAGCTTTAAAGACAGTTTAATGGCAGGGTTTCCTTTTTTCAAGCTGAAACAAACAATGTGAAGATTTGTAAATTGGAGAAAAAATAAAATCCTGTCTGTATAAAGTCCCTTTGCAGCTTGAGACATTTGGTAGTATGAACCCCTGCCCTGTGGTTGTGGCATAATCGAACTCTACCCAGAATGCATTGAGCCAAGTCACAGATGTGAAAGATGGCGACATTCAAGGGAGTATGCAGGGAGAAAAGTGGGTGGTTCCAGAGGATTCAGGCTTGGGTTAGTTTTTTTGGGCTTGTTAAAAGTAATTAAAGTGTCATTTTTATATGGTAATTACGTTGAGCATGAAACAAATAAATAAACCTAGCTAGAACATTTAAATAAAACAAGTAAAACAATATCAGCAGCTGTCCTTTTCAATTTCTGTAAATGTTGTTACATAGTTTGTAAAATGTGTTGTATGGGAACCTTTTCAATGCTTTTTGCCATAAGCATCTATTTACAATTTTAAAAATCACTTTAGCTGAAAAGTTATTTGTTAGAATACATTTATTGTAGTACTTTTTGTAATAAGTGGTAATTTATTATAATAGATCTGTTTTGTTCACCATGCCTGTAAATCCACATGATTGACTATAAATTCCTATTTAATTGCAGTTCTTTTTCGGACTGAAAAATTAATTGTATTTAATTTGATTTATTGAATTGCTCAAGGACCATTAATGAAAATACTTTTTCATATAAAATGGTAGTCCCAAATAGGAAGCAAAATTACAGAAAAACATGAGTTGCTTATTTTATTGATTGAATTGATTCATTAAGTGATATTCTGCATGATTATCTCCTCTTTATTAGACATAAAATAATAATTCTATAGTAACGGGTGTGAATATTTCTAGTGCAACTGTTTGACTTTCATTTTTTTTTTCATGTTCATATCCTGCTGCTTTTTTGGTTTAATTTTCTTGCTTATTTTCTTACTCCATATTTTGCGTGTCTCAATATCTCTTATAATGTACTTCTGTATCTGATAAGTCTCAATATAATGGTTTACCCCTTGTATGTCTCAGTCCCCCTCCTGTGCTCAATATTCCCCCAGATTCTCGCTTTTTGTTCCAGTCACTCCTTAATGCTAATGTCTTTTTCACTTACTCATGTGTCTCCCATACCCCATATTGTGCCACACATTGCCCACATTATTTCTTTAATTCCCCAATTTATGTGTGTCTCCCAGCATTTGGAGTTTTTAGCCATCTTTAGCCTTCTCACCCCTGCAAGTGTCACCTAGGAGACAACTGTGTGTAGGTTATCCTCAGTTAATATCAAGCTGGTATGTGGGATTTGTGGGCATGTTGAGGGATGCATGTCTAGGATCAACGTACTCTTCAGCCAATGGTAGGCCAGATGTTGCCAGAGACAAAATTGGGTGTAAGAAAACTAAAGCTGTAGTATTCAACAGCAATGACGGCTGATGACTTTCCAAGTTGGTGGGGCGGAAAACAGAGACCTGGCCCCTGCCCTTACATTGACTCAACCCAACAGTATAAACCCCTCCCCTTCACAATATGTTATGTTATGTACCTGTATAGACCCTGCCCAGTGACATAGACTCCACCCACAAAATTGATCCCATAGACACGAGACCGTGATAGAGGGGGATAGAGAGAGGGGGATAGAGAGAGGGGGAGAGGGATTAAAAGTGGAAGAGAAAGAGAGGGAGATAGAATCTATCTCTCCAACTGTCTATGCCTCTTCTTCTATCCCTCTTTCTCCCTCTCTATCCATCTCTCCTTCTAACCCTCTCCTCCCTCCCTCTCCCTCTCCCTCTGATAAGTCAGGGTGTTTAAATTACAAAAAGCTTTGTGCTGCAGCTAAAGTGACAGCAGTAGCTATACAAACAATGGAACATTTAACGTGATAAAATTATTTTTTATTTTTTTATTATATAAATTATACAATTAAGTAAGTGATGGGGGGTTAAGTCAGAGCTTTAATTTTGGGAGGGTGGTTGCCCATTTGCCCCCATGCACCAGCTGCCCCTGTTCAACAGATCCACCCATTGCAAATAATGAGCCCTATTCTATTAAAGCCAATTAACTTACTTTAAAACATAAATTTGGCTGTGCGTGTTTTTTCTCTAAACTTCTAGATGTATTCTATTATCTCTAACCCACAACTTAAGTCATTCATCCTTCATATGGAAACCATGCCTTCGTAAGTAAGAGTAGAGATTGTGGGCGGGAAACTCGCAATCGGAATGCGAGTAGCTAACCGAATATGTGGCAACTTTACTTATGACTTTATTATGACCTGGGCATTAAAATAGACACGTAAAACGTATACCAAAATACAGTATGGAAATGAACAATATTGAAAATCAAAAAATTGGTAAATATTTATAAAATAATATTAACATTGTTATTGAATGTTATGAGGTTAGTATTACAGGTTTTCTTTCCAACAATTTAGAAATTAGTTTTTGTGTTGACAACGAAAGTGGTTTGAAAAAATTGGCAAACTATAACTATTGCTGTATCAGCGTCACATTACATAAATTTACTTGCCTGAAAATAGATTTCAAATACAAGAAGTTATTTAGTAGATATAAAAAATACGTGCTTATAGGGTCCAGGATACAATTATGTGTTTGTGTTCTGAAATGAGAGAAGAAGGCGCTTGTATTTTATCATATATTTACTTGCATTTGTAATATTCATGACTGGAGTTGCAGCACATACATTTTTATGCCATTACGCTGTCTGTATTATAAATGCACAATGTGCTTGCAATGTGTTGCTGGCTTTTTTGCTAATGAAAGGGTTCAGGGGAGCATGAAATCTCAAATGATTTGAATTTATTTTGTGGTTAACCTGGCTTATATATATTACATTTTATTGTGAGAAGGAGCATAATTAGACAAGGTAAAACTCATAAATCTAGCTTTTAATTAAAAAAAAAAAAAAAAAGCTCTGAACTATTGCTGGCAATACATCACAACTATCCCACCTTCTTCCCTTGAAGTGAAGAAGCATCTCGGTCTTCAAAACTATACTTTAGATTTTTTTACAATTACACTAGCATTTTCTTCTTTTTTGGTCCTCAAAACGCTTTACCTCGCTATCTCAGAGGCGGAGCTTCTGCCAGTGCAAAGCACCAAGGCCCGGGCTTTTGAGGGCCCTCCCACAACCCCCTCGGATTCATCCAGTAAATGCCACCTTAATTCACCTCTCTTTACAGAATTTCAGCACTACTGTAAAGTCTCCAAAAAAAAAAATGAAGATGTGGTCTACATTGTGTCTACGATACCTCCTCCTTCTGAATGCCAGTATATCTGCTTTTTATTTGCTGCTTAATAACTATATAGTTTCATATATGTTCATTGACTTAAAGGGCCACTAAAGTGACACATATGGAAAAAAACTGCTGTTAGATCGCCAGAGAAGAATTAGGTGTTTTAGACGACTTTTAGTGGACATATACGTAAAGAGAACCTGCTGTACATGTTGTGGAAGTGGTATATTTTCTCTGTAAGCGTATCAGGTATTAATTATTTAATTAATGCTATAAACTGCATGCTTATTTTCCTCCCCAAGTGCATACATTTACATTTATTTGTGTTAAACGTAATATGCCATTTATTTGGCCATTCTTCTAATTCATATTAGTCCCTTTGGAGGGAAAGTACATCATTTTGTAATTTCCCTATATTGCACAATTTTTTGTCTCATCAGCTAAAATGTAGACAAAATTTCCAGTCCAGTCCAGTTGTTAAAAAATATGTTAAAAAGGAGAGGACCTAATACTGAACCCTGAGGAACCCCACTTACAACATTAGTCCAATCTGAGTATGTTCCATTTACAACAACCTTTGCTTTTTAAAAATTTACTGCAATTCCTATATCTTAGTTTTCACAATATCCTCCCATGTGGCACGGTATCAAAAACCTTTACAAAGTCCAAAAAGACTACATCCACTTCACCCTAATTGAAACTTCACTTGAGCCCTAGTAACAAAAACTGTGAAATAACATGTTCACTTTTTTTACTTTGGTCCTATTTAGTTTATTTATGTTTTTAACAAACCGTTTTTCTTCCATTTAAGTATTCCAAAGCATTAATTAACAAGCAGAACATTGTTTTCGCAAAAAAATTGTAGGCTATTTTTGTCCTTTCCACAACAGTATTGGGCAGGTACCCAAACCTCACTGAAGAAAATGTTTTTTTTCTAGTAAGGAATGTACATAGACATTAATGTGGTAATGAGTAGTTTTGACCTCTAATTTTTGTTAAAATTTTTTATTTAGCTAAAGTCCATCATGTCCCATGTGAATATGAGTCTTCCCAAATTTTATAATGTTCTCTATACTCTGCAGGGGTACTTAGCCCTCAAAGGGGCAGAGCCAAGATGTCTGAAGATATGTTCTGTTTTTACAATTGGGTAATGCAGCACACTAGTGTCATCTCTATTCCCTTTGTCAAAGAGGCAAATGGGGAGTATTACAAATCTACTTCCCGGGACCGTGTGTCTACCTAACCCTCTTTCCTGTAAGCACCCTCTTTCCAAAGCAGTATTGGGCCTTTGTGATTACAATCTAATCATGAAGGCTTGAAGCCTGCTTTTTTTTTTTTTTTGGGCAGTTGTAATTAGTATTTTATCTAAACCCCTTGAGTAGACTGTATATACTGATCCCAGATCTACCAATTTGATCAAACCCTTTTTCATTGGATTATTTAAATAGTTTTCCCTCATTATTTCTCGATTGTGACTAATTGTGTTTACTACTTGTTTCCACAAGGGAATTAAAGGTTGTTTCCAATGCTTTATAAAGAGCCATTTCACAATCAGGAGAATATGCAAAATTAGATATTTTTCTTGAGGGGCTATCTGATTTGGATTTAAATGTAAAAGGGCAGTTTGGGGGGTACAGATGATAGGTCTTCCCACCATCTTTGATATTTCCACAAAGCATTTTAACCAGAGGATCTTGACGATTTCACACTCCCAGCAGACATGTAATGTCGTTCCTTCTATACCACATTCTTTCCAACATAAAATATTTAAGTTTTGAAAACTTAAAGAGACATAGATTGTTTCAGGATTTCAGTAGGAAATCGATATACCTATGTAGCTATTTACTTTGATATACTAAATTTTATTAAGAAGTTCTTAAAAGCTTGGATTTTCTGCCTACAATCATACAATCTTTACCTGCTTGAGTCTGCCCACTGTAGCTCATGCAGCTTATGAATACACAGACTGTGAAGTGCAGTATTTCAAATAAGCCTGTCAGTGACATGCCTCAAGGAGCATGTTGCACAATGTTGCCACTGATTGATTTCTATGAGACAGGGCAACACTGCACTTAGAAGTACACTAAATTCATGAGCTGCAGATTGGAAAATCAATTAGGAACTGTTTGTATATTTTATTTTATCAAGCATTGCATAAAAGCTCTGTTTAATCTTATAACTGTAAATAGATACATAGGTAGATTAAATTCTGAGTGAAAACCAGAAAACTTCCATGTCCCTATAAACAAAGGCCTAGCCCTAGAAGCAATCTTTTGATTACATTAAAAGCCACAAAACTTTTGACACCTATGATTCCCTTTGGATAGAACTGTTTATTAATATATTTACAGCAAGGTGCTACCAGAGAATGGTTTTCCACTCCGGCATAACAAAAATATTGTTGTCTATTTTATATATTCATAAATATTTTACCAGTGATCAATTAATGAAAAACTTTAATGTGAGATTAATGACTTCTTAAACCAGGAAAGCTAAAGTTAAGTGATTTGATGATGCAGTTAGCTTTAATGGGAATAAAACTTACTGTAATTACCAGTTTATGTGAGGATGTTATTGAAAACAATATTATTTACTCGTTGGAAAAATATCTATTTCTCGAATTATATGTCATAATTATTTGTATCTTCTATAACTTGGAGATAAAGTTATTTTAAAATTATATTTATTGACCATGAAAATATTTTTTATATTGTTACTATACAAATTATCTCTTTTATAGAGCAGAGGTTGGTTAGCTTCCCCTTGCAGCCTTGCCATACATGCTTATAGCTTCTGGACAACATATAAGGAATTACTCAATAGCTTTAATAAGCCTTCCACTATGTTGCTGGTTCTGTTCAAGCAATCCGAACTCTAGTGTATGTACCCATTTGGATATTCAGACTTACATTTGCTGCCCTATCATAGGCCTACATTTGTAATTACTTCTGTTTTATGTAAGATGGAAGTAATTACAAGTATTTCATCTATGCATATAGGTCTGTGCTGTATAATTACAACCAAAGAAGTATTTATATTAGTTATGATTTGTATTATAGTTAGCGATTTACAATTCTTGTTGTAATATTATGTTATCAAAAGGCTTGATAAATAAATATGTCATGAGATTAGTTTTAAAGATAGCCAATGATGATGACTTTCCAACTGGGTAGAGAGTTCCACAGAAATGGAACTGATGGAATGAGGTGTGGACAACTACCATGCCAATCATTGCTTTGGTTGGGATCTCGATTAGACTTGCAGGCAGACTCATGTTATTGAAACATTTAATGGTCTCATCATTATTTCCCTACGGTTTATAGATATGCTAAAAATCCAAAGCTCTAAAGCCAAAATATGTTAAGCAAACTATTGGCACATTTATCTATGATGAACTTGTTGAACAAATAACATTGGTAGAATAGTAGTAAACCAAGAGTTCCTTTAGGTACCTGGAGCAATGGATGTTTAGAGCTCTAAAAGTCAGCAAGACCACCTTGGAATAAATTCATTTTTTTATAGGCACAAATGCAAAATATGAAGGATGGTTATTGTAACTGAAGTGGATCTCTTTTGTCCGTATCATTGCTAGAGCATTCAGCACCATATGTAAATGGTTTAATCGTTTAACTGGAAGTCCCAGAAATAGTGTTTTTCAAGAAGTCAAGACAAGGAGTCATAAAAGATTTGGCTAGTGTAAACGGAAGCTCTGAGGCAATAAAGTGCTCTATCCTCCCTATATTCTTCAGGTGGAAGAAAGAGATCTTGATTGCAGCTGACACTTTGGTGTGGATTGTCACTTTATTACAAACTTGTCTGAATGATGTACCTGTAATGATCAAAACTATACGGTATAGTTGCTTCTAAAAGGTGGCTTGAATTATAATCTTGCCAGTTTCCCATGATACATGCTGAATTAACAAGGGTCTACAATAATTGTTTGGTCTCTTATGGACCCTTCATTACACAGTACAGTTTTGATAGAATGGTTTCCAAATGTACAGACCAATCGATCAGAGTTTATCTGATCTTACTTTGGGATCCAGGGCAGCATTACTTGTTCTCTGTGCTGGTCCACGTCTGCAGAACTTGTTAGATTTTCTAAAATTCCAATTTGTGACTGTGCCGTCCCAGTGACACAGGCAAGCATTTTATTTGTAGTCTCAAATCGATGAGATCTGTAATGGTTACTTAGTACAGGCCTTTGCTTATTACAGGATCTCCACACCTGTGATATAGACCCCCATGGGATGTAGGGGGTTAATTAGTATACCATGGGAGTCTAGATAGAACCTCATGATATGTAGGGGTTAATTTAGTTTACCCTGTGAGTCTGTATAGACCCCCATCCTATGGGGTTAAATGATTAGGTGCCACGGGGGTACTTATAGCACCCTTCGGCAGGGGTTAAATCTTTAGATGCCATGGGTCCTTTAAGGATCTGTGTGGCATGGGGTTACTTATTTAAATGCCATGGGGGCTCTATAAAAATGTATGCTATGAAATATTTTTGTATACTTAAACGACCAATGAAGCGCCAAGAACTTGGCTTCATAATGTGCAAAATGGTTTGCACAGTTAAAAAAGGCTGTAATTAATAATGTTAAACTATCGTAATCAATTTTGCTTAATGATGATTCTGACATTGTTCTAAAAGTATTAGAAAACTGGGAAGACTGGGATAAATCAAGTATTTTGATAAGATCTATATTCACTTCTGTAGAAAACATTTCCTTCAATTGGCACACTTGACTACAGAACTCAATGGCAGAGTAAGGCTCTATCGAATACCTTTCCTGTGAAGCCCCAGATAGATGTAACATTAATTATTACGAAAAGCCTGCTAATGTTATGTCATTATATACTTCACAAGCATGTGCAATTGTTGCTGTGGTCTTTTAAATATGCTATTGGAAAAATGAAATCCCCTTTGTACAGAATCCATGCACAAATTGATTTGCATTTTATTCATTGTAGAGTCACTATTGATTAGAACTCTGAAAAATGTATATGCCAAATGCTCCAACACCCTCACCTTTGTGGACATGAATATTAACTACATAAGAGACCTTTAGATCATTTTGAAATATATTCTCACTGTTGCTACATTTTCTCATCGGTCTATTTGAACGCAAAAAATTTAATTTGTTGTCCATAAATATTCACTGTGTTTTGTATATTTAGACATTGTCAGTTTTCTAGCCGTAGAATAAATAAAATCAACAGTTGTAGACCACTGAACTTGGTGGGAAAATGTACATAGGTGGTTCATTAGTTACTAATATACTTGTTTTTTGTAGGTTGCGAATTGTGTGTTCTAAGTGAAGGTGTCAGAATATGCCTTCGCTTAACATAACAAACAAACTTTTTGGATTTTCAAGTAGTAATGATCAGTATAAACAACTTTTTAGTGTTTGATTAAAAATGTTGATCTTTTATGAGAAAACAACCTGAAAATTTAATTTTTCCATTGTCTTTAGGCTTGACATAGGACAGACATAAGAATAGAATTTATATGAAGTGTCAGGAACAGATACAGTAAAGTATTACTTATAACATTTTTCATTTATGTGCCTCCTGAAATTTTGACAGTGACTTTTCAATTTCTTTTTTTCTCAGTGAGATCAAGAAAAGCATTTAAGAATTAACAAAAACAGTGTACTTGAATAAAAACCCATTTGAAGCATCACCACCTGGACATTAGGTTCAAATGCTTGCTCCACTCCTACCAGTTATAATTTACAGTGATAATCCCATTCTATTTCAGTGACCAGCCATATTCCTGAGCCTCCCTCACTGACTGATAATTGTAACACAATATTCTCACTATGAACCGATTTACAGTGTGTGTAGGAAGCATGTGAGCACGGCTTCCTTGAAGGACAACTTAAAGGGGAATGTACAATTTAACAACTGGTTTATTGGCAGCCATAGCGTGCACATATCATATCCAATCAGAGAAGCTTCCAACATTGCAACGCATGCAATATTTCTACTGCGGAAACAAAACTCTGCAAGGGGACAAAATCTTGACCTCTTATGGCCCTTGATGACTGTAGCTAAATCCCCTTGCTTTTCAAAACATTTTGCCTGCGGTTTTAATACACGTACTGTATTACAGTAGATGGTGACTGTGCATAGTCTGTTACGTTTATACACAAATGTATGTTTATGGATGAACATACAAACATTTTTAATTTAAAAAGAATCCTAAGTATGCAGGAACACAGTTTACATATTATTACATTTAATAATTTTGGAAATTTAGTTGAGATTTAGTAAATTTAGTAATGCAGTAGACTCTGTTAACTAGAGAGCAAGCAAACAGAAATAAAATTGAATACTGTACTTTTTTTTTATTATTATTATCGTTTATAACTCGCCAACATATTCCGTAGCACTGTACATAAGATAAGTTCAAGACAAAGATACATACAAATTCAACATAGCAAAGCAAGGAGAGCCCTGTCTTTAAGCCTCAAATCCACAGTGTCCATAGTGCTTTTCCTAAAGCACCTTGTGGGACTGAAACTCGCAGACTTACAACCTAAAAGTGTTGTGTGCGGAAGATAGTGTTGAATTCTGGAGATGTTTTTTAGATAGAGAAGACCAGATTTAGTTGGTGATTGTATGTGACGAATGAAAGAAACAGCGGAGTCCAGTAGAACCCCAAGATAACGGGCTTGGGAGCTGAGAATGATGATGTCATTGTTGAGAGATGTCAGGAATTGACACTGTGGTAGAGGGAGGAAAGATAAGGAGTTCAGTTTTAGACATGTTGAGTTTGAGAGGGTGGGTGGACATCCAAGAGGATATGCTTGAGAGGCAGTTGGAGACATGTGTTAAAAGAGAGGGGGATAGATCTGGTTCTGAGAGGTAGATTTGCATAGAGATGATACTGCTGCCCAAAGGAATTTATAAGGGAACCAAGTGAAGATGTGTAAATGGAGAAGAGGAGGGGGCCTGGAACTGATCCTTGGGGTACGCCAACAGACAGGGGGTAAGGAGAAGAAGAGGTGTCAGAGAAGGAGATACTGAATGATCGATTTTGTAGGTATGATGAGAACCACGAGAGGGCAGTGTCTCGAATACCGAGGGAGTCAACTGTGTCAAAGGCAGCAGAGAGATCTAGGGGAATAGAAAAGTGACCTTTTGACTTGGCAGTAAGCAGGTCATTGGGGACTTTACTGAGAGCTGTCTCAGTGGAGTGTTGGGGCCGAAAGCCGGATTGGAAGGTGTCAAGAAGGGAGTTAGAGGAAATAAAGCTGGTAAGGCGGTTATAGACGAGCCGCTCCAGCAGTTTGGAAGCCAGGTGAAGTAGAGAGATAGAGCGGTAGTTAGATGCAATGTCAGAGTCAGATGAGAATGGATGATCTGAGATGGAATCGGATCCTGAGGACATGTAGTGAGGCGAGTGGATGATAGCAGGCTAGAGACTTCATCCTCTGTAGCTTTGTAGTGGAGGAAATCTGCAGAGGTGCCTCATTTCTTCCAGAGCAGCTCAGCAGTGTGGGGGCACTTCTGGAAGTATTGTGTTTGTGTCGTGTGCCAAGGTTATGGAAGAGAGCGAGGGTGTCTTCGTGTGGTTATGGGGGCGAGGGTATCAAGGGTGAAAGAGAGAGTAGAGTTGTAGAGTGAGATGGCAGTGTAAGGGCAGTTGAGGTTGGTGATGGGCTGAGAAGGGGGATAGAGGGAGTGGGTGGATGACTGGGTTGGAGGTTGTGCTGAGATTGGTGAAGATAAGGTCTAGAGTGTCCAGCATGATAAGTTGAAGAATCTGTAAGTTGTGAGAGGCCAAGGGAAGAGGTGAGTGCAAGCAGTTTGGCTGCAGCTGGGGATGTAGTAGTGGCAATGGGAATGTTAAAATCTCCAAGCACCAGTGAAGGAACGTTGGAGGAGAGAAAGTGAGGGAGCCAGGCAGAAAAGTGATCAAGAAATTGAGAGGGAGTGCCTGGGGGGCGATAGATTATGGCAACACGTAGAGAGATAGGTGAGAAGAGGTGTATTGTATGAACTTCAAAGGATGAGAATTGTAGGGATGGGACAGGGGGAAAGAGCTGAAAAGTACAGCGAATGGAAAGCAATACGCCCACACCACCACCTTGTTTATTCCCAGGTCTAGGTGTGTGGCTGAGGTGAAAGCCACCATGAGAGAGTGCTGCAGGGGAGGCAGTGGCTGAGGTAGTGAGCCAAGTTTCCGTGAGAGACAGTAAATTGAGGGAGTTGGAGATGAATAAGTCGTGAGTGAAAGGGAGTTTATTGCAGATAGACCGTGCGTTCCAGAGAGCACAGGAGAAAGGTAGAGTAGAAGGTTTGTGACATGTAATGGATATCAGATTCTGGGTGTTACAGGTGTTTGCTGGCCTTGAACCAGAGCGTGGCTGACAGCAAGGGGAGATGAGTGAGGGACCTGGGTTCAGGGATATATCTCTTGCAGCCAGGAGAAGGAGGAGTGAGAGCAGAGAAGAGGCGAGGAGAGCAAGGAAGGTGAAATGGTAATATTGTTGGGGATGTGATATGGAGAGGCTGAAAAGGAAAGTCTGAGAGAGAGGCAGTAGGTAATAAGAAAGAGGAAAGAGTGAGACAGCATTGTGACAGTGTGTAAGCTCAGGAGAAAGATAGGATGATTGTTTGATTGTGGGGTTAAGAATTATTGTCCTAAGATATAAAAGTTGTAGTTATATAGATTCAGGAGCATGGAAAAAAAGTGTGGTACTTTAAATAAAAATTACGTTTTACAGGGCTCAACAAATGCCAGGAGCCAGGTTGTCATGCCACAAAATGCTTACAGGCACCTAGATTGCATCCACTGTATGTCTCTGCAATTTTATGTTGTATGGAAGCAGACAGGCTTAAGTGACTGAGCCAGGATAATGTTGGCGTACTTTTCCCCTGGTTCAGCACCGCAATTTCCAACCAAATGTACCTGTGAGTAAGTGAGGCATGAAAGCTGCTGCTGCTAGAACAGCCCTCAATGACAAATATACTTAGCAGAGCATGCTATGTGCAGCTAATCTAGGCCTCTTTTAATAGTAGCTCTCAAGCAACCAGAAAATACATTTATCCGGCATCTACCAATCCCTGTGGGCGCAGGATAACAGATTCTACTGTACAATGGAGATCCAGTAGACAGGTTCGGAGGTCCCAATTCAGACTCAGGTCTGCTTATTGACTACTCGTGCCTTAGGCCCTGTTTCCTCTATCTTCTCAGTTCATGAAAGTATATTGCCCCCCTGTGTTCTGCCCTCATCCCTTTTCTACTTATTATGCGCTATTTTTGTCCTCTTACTATCCAGTTTTGCTCTCCATTATATTGATTGTTCATTCTTTTTAGAATTCTTTCAGAAACCCTCAGTTAAACACTTTTTTGTCACTGTGAAGATCAGTTTGCCCTTAACTAATATAATTTCATGTTTTAAAGGATAGTTGTATAAAATAAACCAGCTAGTTTCATATAGAGCTGTTTCTCTTGCAGAAAGGACATGTAATTCCATTTCTTGACCACAAGATGAGGTTGTGGCAATTACAGGCCCGTTGTTTCTGTTTGGCGCTCTAATTCTCTGTGGGTGCAGCCCAGGGATCCACCCTCCAAGCCAGGCATAAGCCCATAGTTTTTCCTTTCTCCTGACTGGCCCCTCGTCAGGCAGCCGGTCACATACCCCAGGAGGGACGTCTATTATTGGGTGATGCTAATCTGGGCGGGGGATTTGAATGTGTTCAGCCCACTATGATGTAACTGTAGAGAAATCCTTTTGTGTAGTTGCTGATTTTACAGTGCGGTGAGAAAGTCTATATTAAACCATGCTTTCTGGCATACATAGGGAATGGTGTAATTTCTTTAAGAGGTAAGGTGTTTATTATTTTGCTATGCTAGAAATCACGTTGCTATGCTGTGCCTGTGTTCCTGATATGCTATTGATCCTGACAGGACTGCCAGTCACAGAGAGGCCCATTCCTTCTGATAAGATTGCCAGCTATAAGAGGAGGATTCCTGTTGTGCAATAGTAATAAAAGAATAATAAAATTTAACTTTTTTTTTTATTTAACCAGTGTTCATAATATACACAATAAGATAAACCATAAACATCCTTGTATCATTTTAATGTTTCAATAAGTTTTTTGTTTCATTAAAGAAAAAAATACAAATAGATATCCATGACCTAAAATAAAAATATAAATATAAATAATGTAAACAAAAAGTATAAATGCAAAAAGGAATTAAACTATTAGATATGAAACGATACCAATGTTGTTCAGTTATGATTAATGGCAACCCAAGGAGAATCGTCTTACTTACAATTTTTCATAATCAGCTTGAACTTGAGTGGACATTAATGACATTTTCCCAAATTTAAATAATTTTATTTTTGATCATATTTGTAATGCTATATTTTCAGAATTCTTTTGCTGAATTCTTGTCGCCAATCATAGTTGATTAACTAATTTTTTACTTGTATTCTTATTTAAAAAGGCTATTAAGGGGTTTTGAGTTATGCTAGTGTATTAATTAGATGATATATTTATTTCCAAATAATTAGGTAGTAGGGCTAGGAATACCACAGTTTTGGTTTCACAGTAGAAAGAAAGGGTTAAGGTTTGTCAGTCCACCACTTTAACTGTGGTTAATCCAAGACACCACTCTTGGACTAGGGATACTACTGTTAATCCTCACTGCTGTAAATCAAAGTAGGCAACAGCTTCGCTACAGGTCAGCCAGCTGACCGGTTCCACCAGATCCTGTGCAGGAGACACAAAGGGGCCACTGTAATATAGAAGAAACGGGCAACACCTCTGCAGGAAGATAGTCTAGCCATAGGACAGGTGTCAGACAGTTGACAGGCCACAAGCTGGCAGAAAATAGCAGGATGCTGTGAAGTAGTTCAACTAGAACCATGGTAGTAAAGCAATACTCAGGCTTGTAGGCAGATGTCTGGGGACAAGTTGCTCAGCAGCACATCCCAGGCCACAGGTGTTGATGTAGAATGATTGAAACAGGTATGAGGCTGATATGCACATGGAACCAGGCTAGTAATGTAAAAGCAGGTAACAGCTGCTGCTCTAGATAGTCCAGCCCTACCACTGTTGTCAGGTGATGGACAGGTGCTGCCAGTGGGAGCCGGATACTGTGCAGGAATTCCATAGGAACCAGGGCTGATACGCCATGACCAGGGAGCCAGACAAACCAATCACTTTGTTACTTGTTCCATTATCAGGGTTCCCCCAAACAAAAAGATCCACTTTATTATTTAGAAATTAAATTATAGGCTTATTATGTGTTTAAAAAAGTATGTAACTTTGTGATCCCTGGTATTCATTTCCAGTCATGTTAAGACATTTTCCACAGAATAAGTAATATTTATTTTTTCCGTTTAATTGACAAAGCTTTATATGACACACTTGTGTCTGTGTTTTATATTTTCTTTTTGTTGTCCAAAATTATCATCTTTTTCTTTACAACCCACTGGTAATCAATGAGCGTACATTTTGTCCCTAGGGCCACTAGGTCTTAATATACTAAATCTCAAAGGTAAACATAGACTTTGAATCCCTTGCTTAGCAAAAGAATAAACGCAATGTTATTTTCCAATATTTTCCTTCATCTCAAGCTACAAAAACAAGACTTCCCTGAGGTGTTGTGTGGTTGCTTTTTTTCTTTCTCATATCAAACATGTTTAAAGAGTGGCGGGGTTAGAGTAAACTGTAATCCCTTTTAATCTTTCCAAACAGTCCTTGAAGTCTCAATTAAAGATTGAATTTCTCTTGGTAACACATACTGAAGTTGCAAGAAATTGTAAGTTTTTGCTCACTTAATATCTCTTCTGCCGTTTCTGCGTTAATTTTAAAAGCATAAACAATAAATGGGAAAGATGGGTTTTTCGCATATATTCTATACAAAATGATAATAAAAATCACAACATTTATAAAAAGCAAAATGCAAAGAAAACTGTCTGATTTTACCTTTTTATCCTCAAGCAAAAACATAATGCCATCATTTGTTAAAGGGCATATTCCATGTGCACTTATTTTCTTGTTTTTTGTTAAAGTGCACTATTAGAGGAGATTGGTTATGTAACATGTATAAAACTTACCTAGTTTGACAGTTACTCCTCCATGTTTGTGGAGAGCAGAATTTTAGATTTAGTTTAATTATGGTCACTGATATACAGGGTCCTGAGTTCGAGTTAAAAATTCAAAAGTCTGTTAAACTATACAGAGGACTAGTGCAGGAAAAGTCAAGTCCTTAATATAAAATTTTTGTATGTGAATCTTTCTCTTTAACACAGCAGCTTGGCTTTCTCTAGTCTTCAGTAATGCAACAAACATATTTGTACCAATCTTGATTGATAGGGCTAAATTAAACTAATTTATCAAATTGAGATATGGTGGAACTGTAGGTCAAAAATCCTGCAGATTATTAGATTTTAGATTACATGTTTTTCATGCAACCTCACCAGTGGCGGAGCTAGAGAATGGAGGGCCATGGTGCAGAAAAAAAATGTTGGGCCCCGAGGGGGGTTTGTAAAAATGCATTTACACTGCCCCCGATACAAATTGACTTAGTGCACCACCCCAAGACCCCTTCCCATAACAGCTCCCCACCGTAAACATGATTTGTTAATCCCTACCCTTCCCAAGACCCTTTTCCATTGCTGCTCGCCCAAGACTCGTTTCCATAGCTGCTCCCCTTCCCTTCCCTCCTGCCCGCACTCCACCTTCCAGCAACATCCCCTACATAATCAGTCATATGTGTGTTAATAATACACATTAATGGGAAAAAAAGGGGAAGACATTGATTTAGAACCAATGATTTACTAATGAAAACATTTTATGAAACCCACTTTCTACCAGACCAACACATTCTGTTTTAAAAAGTATGTGTAGAAGTGAAAAGAAATTATGTTTTTGATATATTGACATTTTATTATTGTTATTATTATTATTATTTGTAATGCACCAACATATTCTGCAGCATGATAATTTGTGTAAGTGTGTGTACATATTTATGTTATTTTTTTTTTTTTAAATACGTTCACAAAATTATTCACGTAAATAAAAAAAACAAAACAGTTGCTCATACTTTATAATATGACTTCAATTGATCATAACTCCACCAATTCAACATCAATTTTCAAAATTAAAACACCTTTTCAATGTGCTTTTTCACCCTCTATCTAATGGTGCAGAGCACATATAGGAAACTTTTGTGGTCCTTTCATCTTTTTAGATAAATCCAGTGGGCATATGGGTTTACTTTTCGTGTTTTTATTACTTTCTTTTGTTTGACAGATACATGCAAAAGCCCATTAATATCTATCCCTGTATGCATGCCAGAGGGATAGGCTATTTCTCCAAAACAACATTTTATCTAAACTTTGTGATAGCATTACTGGATGTCAAATTTGAAAATACATTTTAGCATGTCTTGATACAAATCTGCACTTTTTTCTTGAAAATTATTTCTATGGCATGCATATGAATTGCCCCTGTATTACTGTGTAATCTTCCTCATGTTTGATGTGCTGGGTAGAAAGGAAGCTGCTGCCTTGTGTGACAACCAATCGGTATACAGCAGAGAGGTACAGCAATGTTGTGCCTGGACACACTTCTTTCTTTGGGTGCCATGTAGTTTAGGACCTACCCTAGACTGTCACCAACTCCCTACTGCACTGTCACAGATTATTATTATTCTCCTTTATTTGCAATACGTCAACATATTCCGCAGCGCTGATCATCTACAGCACCATAGTTTTTTTACTAGTAAACTATGTGCCGTTTTTTAAATTTGTCACGTCAATGTCCATTAACTGCCATTTTAAAGAACAAATAAATTACCAGCTTTCTAGATTCTCAGACTGCAAAACATTGTAGTCTTCAAGATCAAAATCATTACTATGACATCATATTTATATAACTAACAATTGCATCGTTATTAAAAAATATACTTTTCTATGTTTCAGGTTGTCATATGGCTGACTGGTGAAGGTCTTCTTCTGAAATAATTGTATTGTTATAATACAACATCACCATGAAGAAGAACTCTGATTCCTTATTTGCAAGGGGGAAAAGTGTAAGTAGGAGCAATGATTCCTTGATTTTACTTTTTGATCATTTAACTGCATTGTTAGTACATTTTATTTACATGCTGTTGTGTGCAATGTTCTTCAGAACGTTGATTAATAATCAAGACCCATTTTTGGTGTTCTATGTAGAAGTGAGCCTCTTAGTGCTATTCTCATCATTCCATCAACCTAATTTTGTTTATATATTGATATAATCTGATAAATAGCTGCTAGAAGTCTTGAGATAAATGAATGCCATTATACACAAATTATACTGTTTTTTTTCTGAATGTGTTCCCATTTCTGCAAATAAAATGTAATTTAAATTAAAAAAGGCTTAATAGATGTATCATGCTTGCAGATCATCAAATGTGTGAAACAATTAATATGTGAATGTTGCCCGACGTCTGCAATGTCAAAATTTGTAGAATTGTAAATCAAAGTATCTCATAAGTGAATATCAAAATATGTTCTTCTTTTCTGATGCTTCATGTAAGAAAATAGACAAATGGGAAAAAATAGAGTTTGATGGTTGGAACCAACAGTCCCATCTAATCTTTTGGATCTGCTATTTTTACTTCTGCATATCTGCTTGGAAAATACCTTGAAAGCCACCAAACTCTCAATTACTACAGTGGAAATATGTTAATCCAAAATACCATTGCTTTCCATAAGACTAATGGAAATTTCCTTAATTTGCACACCATTATGAAAAAGCAGTTCAAAAAGGCAATACCAGTCAATAGTATAACTCTTAATAAAAGTATAGTATAATTGGTAATACCTGTAAAGTCTTTATTGTTTACTTTCGAAAAACCTTGCTCATCCACATTCATAGTTCTTCAATTGTGACTCATTAAATAATCCTGAGTGTAGTCCTATTATATTAGAATGAGAACAGTGGTAACTTGGTATTCATCATTAATAAGTGTCAACACGATGAGTACCAAGTTACCATAAGGAGTAATGTTAATTGACTCATACAAGATACAGCAAGTGTGACGAGTTCTGACAAACCATAGAGAGTCAAAGCAATTTCTGCCAAATACCCAGTTCGTCGAGTTCCGAGGCAGACGAGTACCAAGGTACCACTGTATAGGAATAAATAAAATAACATGGTAAAGAAGAAATAACATGATAAGCCTTGTAGCAAAGTGGAAATGTGTAAGTGAAATCACTACTTATTTTTCACGTACTTCACTAAAATGGTCTAACAAAACAAATAAATAATCAATGATATTTACATTTCATTGTACTAAATATTCTTCAAAATGTAATTAAGAATTGTGACTTACTGATCAACACTGCTGTTAAACTTTTCATAAAAACGCCTTCTCAGTGAGCTTCTTAGCAGCAATCCATCAAGCTAATGTTGTTTATATTTTGACTTGCCATTATATGCACTCAACTGAGGAAGAGCTGCTTGGAGAGGAGTTAATGACAAGTTAAGTACTGTCAATTTTCTCCATCCAAGCTCATTAAAACACATAGTAAATGTATCATACAAAGGGATGTGTATTATAAAAAAATAATTGTTTGGCACAAGATTTACCATACTACTATTAGTGAATATATTATCATGTCATTGCCTATAATCACACTACATAGTTTAAAGCCGTGAGGCGCAGCCTATTTCACTTGAAGGTCCACATATGATGTCCATGAATACTTAAGAATGTATTTTATCCTTTTCATTTTATGCATAGCAAGATGGTAAAATCACTGTAGGAAAAGCGGCTTATGTGGATTAACTGGTAATAGAGGTATAGCTAATAAGTGTTCAGGAGTACAAGAGAATATTTTCCATTTGTGGAAAGATAAAATGGACCATGTATCGTTAAAGAGGCACATGCTCTCCTATTGCTAAGAAGAGGCCTAATGGGAAGTGTCTGAGGGCCCATTTGTCCCTGAGCTGCCTGTTGCTCATTTCTGGTTTAAAGTCTTAAATAAAATAATAAAATAACTAAGAGCAACAAACACATTTTTAAATTGAGGAGTTTCACGCAAAGGTTCAAAATATGGGTTGTTGTCCCTATCAGAAGCTCCTGGAATAGCTTGGAAATATTGGGAATATTATTTATGATATACAGGGTGGATGTTCTATGAGGAGGGTATCCAAAAAGATGGAAGGTCTGTAAGGGGGTGATGATTTGTTGGGAGCATGGTATAAGAGTGTGTGTTGATAAAATAGGCAGAGAGATGGTGAATAATGTATAAAGGGTGTAATACTAACAACTATCAACTATTAACTAACAACTACTAACAACAAATACCACATCCATCATGAACTCCTTTGATGCTGTAACTGAGGATGAGGTCTCTAGTCTACTTTCATCCTCCCGTCTCACAACTTCTCCACATGACCCATCCCTTCACAACATTTTCCTCCCCTCTCTACCACATTTATCCCTGCTCTAACACATATTTTCAACCTTTTAACATTGGCAAGTTTCCTTCTTCTTTAAAACATGCCATAATTACACCCATTCTTAAGAAACCCACATCTGACTCCGCTTCTCCATCTATCGCCCTATCTCTATACTTCCCCTGGCTTCAAAATTACTTGAGCGTTTCGTTTACAACTGCCTTACCCAATTTATTTCCTCCAACTCACTCCTTGACCCCTTCCAATCTGGCTTACGACCAACACTTTACAGAAACAGCTCTCACTAAAGTCACTAGCACAAGTATCCAACTGCCTCTCCAGCATATCCTCTTGGATGTCGACCTGTCAACTTGAACTCAACATGTCAAGGACCGAGACCCTAATCTTACCACCCTCTACCGCAGCTTCCACCCCACATAAATCTCTCACTGTTGACAATGCCATCCCACTTCCCAGGCACGTTGTCTTGGGGTTCTGTTGGACCTTGCCCTCTCTTTCACCCCTCACATAATATCCATAAAAATCCTGTCTTTTTTACCTAAAAAAAATTACCAAAATACATCACTATCTTACCCAAGACACAACTCTCTCATCATATCTCACCTCGACTACTGCAACTCTCTTCTTGCTGGCCTCTTCATCACCCGTCTCTTTCCACTCTAATCCATAATGAACACGTCCGCTAGACTCATCTACCAAACTCCAAGTTCAGTGTCTGCAGATCTGCTAACGACCTTCTTCTTTCCTCCTCTCCTCCTCCCTTTAGATTGTAAGTCTGCAAGTTTTCAATCTTCCTATGTGCTTTAGCCAAAGCTCTGTGTACATTTAATTTTAGGCAAAAAAGACAGGGCCCTCCATTCTCTTTTCATTATGTTAATATTTCAATTTACACCTGTATAGTACTATGGAATATGTTGGCGCTTTTCAAATAAAGGACATTTTTTCTTGATTTAATGAAATTTAAAGAAAATTTCATTTTGCCCACCGGAACGAAGGTAGGCGTGTCCAAAATTCTTGACCAGTTGTGGTGTCTTGAGAATTGGAGCTAAAAAACACTGCTTTAGATAATAATTTCTCTACAGAGATTGCTCTCTCGATTGTAGAGGTGCTCAGCACACCCAATCCTCAGTTTGCCATGTGACATTTGAAAGGCCCAAAATGTACACTGATTTCAGATATGTTTGGTAAAGGACTACTGTAGTTTGGAAAAAACTTCACTTTGTGAAGTATGTTACAAATTAACATTAGCAACTGTGTAAACCAGAACGCCCTTCTGGATCACTACCTTGTCATGGTGAAGGGACTTGTGTATCTCAGTGAAGCTGTGAACTATATCATGGAGGGTCACCCAAGATGGGCAGGTCACAGCAGAGAGGTCAGACAAATTGCTGTCCACTGGAGAAGGAACTGGCAACACACTATGACAACTATGGATAAGCATGTGCAAAAACTGTCCTGGCATGCTGTCTATATGGTCACGGAGAGTGGGACATGACTGAAAGACTGAACAACAACAAAACCATAAGCATAAAGCATGTTAGAGATAAATTATTACATTTATTTGATCCTGCTTGTGCCATAAGGCCTTCCATCTTGTACTGCTAGTCTGACTGTAGCAATGTTATTTCATTTTCTTAGTCAAGTAGATTTTCATTTTAAAATGTATAAAACATTTTGTACATTTTAAAATTAAGAACGTATTTTATTTATATATATATATATATATATATATATATATATATATATATATGTGTGTGTGTGTTTTAGACATTCAAATGTGAACACAGATGTACTATTTTTTTACTGTACTACTACAGTGGAGGGCTTCTATCGCTCTTTTGCCCACCATGTATTAAATGATTATTGGGGTGAACTACCTACTCATGAGGTCCACAACACAAGCTGAGATACCGCCCAATGCTGATGATAGTCAGCACGTGGGTAGGATCCCTAGCTTGTGTATAATCAAACCTTGGCTTTGCATAAAAAAAAGGTGCGTAATGCAGTGGGCATAAGCTTAAAGGAAGCCATGTTTAAAATGGTTTATGACTTGAAGAGCGAGGCATTTGTGCGCACATTTGCAGATTCCCAGAGTGCAGTGTAATAACTGTATTTCTCAGAACTATGAGCAGGAAACAGTTTTTTTTTTTTTTAACTTGTTTTAGACATTCAAATGTGAACACAAATGTACTATATATATATATATATATATATATATATATATATATATATATATATATATGCACAGTATATATGATATGTTGATGGTCCTTTAAAGGTTACAGACGCATGCAATCAAACATTTGTAATATTTAAACCCCGCTGTTTCTTAAGCTCAGTATCATCTGAAAATGTAAATAACATTTTTTGGACCTTGCGTCTTTGGCTAGCGCAACTCGTGTGCGCGCAATGTCATCGCATTCCATTCAGCTCCTGAGTGAGAAGAGCCGTGTCCACTTAAGGTGGATCATTACAGTTACAGAACACTCATAAAGAAGCAGAAAGAGTGTGTATGCGGTCGAAGCTCAGAATGGGGGACCTGTGGGGGGATAGGAGCTCAGCTCCCCTATTCTGACCAACTCCCCACCCCCAAGTCCCGGGGGACAATGTATAATTTAGGGGGTGGAAAGATGTGGAGCTTATACAGCCTAGGGCATGATTTTAAAAAAAGTAATTACATGTTTAAATACACAGTAAGAATTTAATAACATTTTGTTTTCTTTTATCAAGCCCTGCCTAACTATCCTATAGCGAGCTGCTTATAAGCCCAGTAAAGTAGTCCTTTTAGAGTTTGTGCCCAGACTGGTATAGACGGATAAGCAACCGGCTGTTTGAGTTTATGCTATTTAGAGCTGACGACTGGGAGGGCAATCTAACCATAGGAACTTACAGGGAGTGCAGAATTATTAGGCAAATGAGTATTTTGACCACATCCTCCTCTTTATGCATGTTGTCTTACTCCAAGCTGTATAGGCTCGAAAGCCTACTACCAATTAAGCATATTAGGTGATGTGCATCTCTGTAATGAGAAGGGGTGTGGTCTAATGACATCAACACCCTATATCAGGTGTGCATAATTATTAGGCAACTTCCTTTCCTTTGGCAAAATGGGTCAAAAGAAGGACTTGACAGGCTCAGAAAAGTCAAAAATAGTGAGATATCTTGCAGAGGGATGCAGCACTCTTAAAATTGCAAAGCTTCTGAAGCGTGATCATCGAACAATCAAGCGTTTCATTCAAAATAGTCAACAGGGTCGCAAGAAGTGTGTGGAAAAACCAAGGCGCAAAATAACTGCCCATGAACTGAGAAAAGTCAAGCGTGCAGCTGCCACGATGCCACTTGCCACCAGTTTGGCCATATTTCAGAGCTGCAACATCACTGGAGTGCCCAAAAGCACAAGGTGTGCAATACTCAGAGACATGGCCAAGGTAAGAAAGGCTGAAAGACGACCACCACTGAACAAGACACACAAGCTGAAACGTCAAGACTGGGCCAAGAAATATCTCAAGACTGATTTTTCTAAGGTTTTATGGACTGATGAAATGAGAGTGAGTCTTGATGGGCCAGATGGATGGGCCCGTGGCTGGATTGGTAAAGGGCAGAGAGCTCCAGTACGACTCAGACGCCAGCAAGGTGGAGGTGGAGTACTGGTTTGGGCTGGTATCATCAAAGATGAGCTTGTGGGGCCTTTTCGGGTTGAGGATGGAGTCAAGCTCAACTCCCAGTCCTACTGCCAGTTCCTGGAAGACACCTTCTTCAAGCAGTGGTACAGGAAGAAGTCTGCATCCTTCAAGAAAAACATGATTTTCATGCAGGACAATGCTCCATCACACGCGTCCAAGTACTCCACAGCGTGGCTGGCAAGAAAGGGTATAAAAGAAGAAAATCTAATGACATGGCCTCCTTGTTCACCTGATCTGAACCCCATTGAGAACCTGTGGTCCATCATCAAATGTGAGATTTACAAGGAGGGAAAACAGTACACCTTTCTGAACAGTGTCTGGGAGGCTGTGGTTGCTGCTGCACGCAATGTTGATGGTGAACAGATCAAAACACTGACAGAATCCATGGATGGCAGGCTTTTGAGTGTCCTTGCAAAGAAAGGTGGCTATATTGGTCACTGATTTGTTTTTGTTTTGTTTTTGAATGTCAGAAATGTATATTTGTGAATGTTGAGATGTTATATTGGTTTCACTGGTAAAAATAAATAATTGAAATGGGTATATATTTGTTTTTTGTTAAGTTGCCTAATAATTATGCACAGTAATAGTCACCTGCACACACAGATATCCCCCTAAAATAGCTAAAACTAAAAACAAACTAAAAACTACTTCCAAAGATATTCAGCTTTGATATTAATGAGTTTTTTGGGTTCATTGAGAACATGGTTGTTGTTCAATAATAAAATTAATCCTCAAAAATACAACTTGCCTAATAATTCTGCACTCCCTGTATAAGGTAGCTTTTCATGCAGTTATGCCTCCTAAATGCTATCTTTGTCCACTAATATATATATTATGTGCTAGAACTATAAATGTAAAAACTGCTTGCTAGTAATACAAATGGATTATTCACTGTAGTCAGATGTGTCCATGGTCATTTTGTGTGTAGTGCTATTAATCCAGAAAATAATGCAGTGCAGAACTGATCTGTTTAATTCCCTATTGTTTTAATTATATATTTTACATCTCACAAACACTCATTGGTGTAACACCGCATAAATAACAATAGTTGACAATCACTGAGAAACTGACAAGGCCACGCCTGTGCTCATAATAAGGTGCTTCTAATGCCTGATTTTATTTGGACTACTGCAGTTAATTTATTTCTCTATGGTATTTTAAATAACTAAGCTTGATAAAGCAGACACGTAACAAGAACACAACCTTTTATATTGTAAACTTCTTTCTGCTCCTTTTCTCAGCGGATTACATATGCTACATTCCCAAGAATGCCAGCATCATTCCCATTGTGTAGATTTCCTGAGTTTCCTGTGCATTCCTACCTAGGAAGGTGATCTGCAAAAGCCAATATATTATATTCTCCAACAGCATAATTGGGATCAATCCCTCTCTCTGACAGCTGCAGTTACAGGTGCCATCCGCCAGAGGGCGCCGGGAGTTTTTCGTGCGCCATCAAGTTCCAGGGAAGGCAAAGTACTATTTTCCCCTTCGATGTGGCGCAACTCGGCGGCGCTGAATCAACAGCAAAGCCATCGCTATGTTCAGCGCGTGCACTCGCCCCCCAGGGCCTCGGGCACGCCTCTCATAGCTCAAGGCCTCTTCTGTTGGCGCGCCTTATGTGCTAAAATCGGCAGCGCCATCTGTCGGCCGGCGTCGGAACTGCAACTGTCAGATTTTGCGATGGTGAAGAGGGAAAGGGCCCATAATTGTATTTTTTCTTAAACAACCTTAATGTTTTTATAATTTAAGTATTGTTATTTCAAAAGAGGTTAATTTAAATACAGGATTACAGTGGCCCTTTAAGTTGCATAGTTTGAAGCAAAACTAGATTCCGTAAACTAAAAGGAGTAGAAACTGTGAGCAACTGATTGAAGCAATAAAACAGGTAAGTGAGCACATTTATAAACTTTTTAAATATTTACATTAGAAATCTTTTGCCTTGCTGACAACAATTTGAACAAAATAAGCTTTAGATAATGAATAAATGCTAAAAAAATGTATGGATAATGAGCAGCATTTTTAGTATTCAGGCAGCTGTAGCAAGTTTAATGTTTTCCACCTGTGAAAAATCAAGTGTATATGCATTTTATGTTCTTGCGATTAGACTTGCTTCACGGCTCATATACTGCTTTCCTCAACTTATCCGGTGTATTCATTTAGTGCACAGAGGCGACAAAGCTCCTGGAAGGCTTAAAATCCATCTCTTAAATCCAGCGTTCCTAGCTGATCAATCTGGTAGCAGCCAAATCAAAATGTATGTAATGTTAGGATCTATAAGCATAAAAAAGATACTATTCAGAAAATGAATGTGTCCCATTAATGTTAATATTCAAAAATGTTCAGGATAATGGTACTCATAGGAACTAAGTAACTAATTAGGTATACAATTCAAGGCTGACACTGCCTTCTCCGAAATACACCAAATATAAAAATGTATTCTATCCTGGAGTCTCAACAGCAGCCTAATCCAAGGATCCATAGTAATCCCACTACATGCAGTCTAATGATAAATTATTCATAGATAGCCTATTTATATATATATATATATATATATATATATATATATATATATATATATATATATATATATATATATATATATAATATATACTAGCAACTTGCCCTTCAAAAATGATGGCAATACAATTTTAAGCCTGGCAATGCTGTTTGCCACACAATCTGAGCACCTTCGATGCTCATTGTGAGCCTCGCGCTAGGGGCTTTTGGCACTCATTGCTGGCCTCCACCCACTTCTACTTTACGGGCTTCATGATGAATGGCTCAAAAATTATAGCAATAAAATTTGAAGCCTTGCAATGGTGTTTGCCACAAATTGCGAGGCCCCCTCTAACCTGCCTGCCTCACGATGAGCGACTTTTGGTGTTCATCACAAGCCTCACAATGAGCACCATTTGTCGCTTGTAGCGCTCTCCCTCTCTCCCTGCCCTGTGTCTCTCCCTCTCTCCCTCCCCTGTGCCTCCTCTCCCTCTCCCTCCCCTTTGTTTCTTCCCCTTCTCCCTCCCCTGTGTCTCTTCCCCCCTCTCCCTCCCCTTGTATCTCTCCCCCCTCCCCTGTGTCTCTTCTCCTCTCCCTCCCCTGTGTCTCTTCCCCCCCTCTCCCTCCCCTGTGTCTCTGCCCCCCTCTCCCTCCCATGTGTCTCTTCCCCCCTCCACCCTCTGTGTCTCTTCCCCCCTCTCCCTCCCCTGTGTCTCTCCCCCTCTCCCTCCCCTGTGTCTCTTTCCCCTCCATACCCTTTGTCTCTTCCCCCTCTCCCTCCCCTGTGTCTCTTCCTCCCTCCATCCCCTGTGTCTCTTCTGCCCCTCCTCTCCCACCCCTGTGTCTTTCCCCCCCTCCTCTCCCTCCCCTGTGTCTCTTCCCCCTCCATCCCCTGTGTCTCTACCTCTCTTTGCCCCCTCTCCTCCCCTTGTATCTCTCCCCCCTCCTCTCCCTCCCCTGTGTCTCTTCTCCTCTCCCTCCCCTGTGTCTCTTCCCCCCCTCTCCCTCCCCTGTGTCTCTGCCCCCCTCTCCCTCCCATGTGTCTCTTCCCCCCCTCCACCCTCTGTGTCTCTTCCCCCCTCTCCCTCCCCTGTGTCTCTCCCCCTCTCCCTCCCCTGTGTCTCTTTCCCCTCCATACCCTGTGTCTCTTCCCCCTCTCCCTCCCCTGTGTCTCTTCCTCCCTCCATCCCCTGTGTCTCTTCTGCCCCTCCTCTCCCACCCCTGTGTCTTTCCCCCCCTCCTCTGCCTCCCTTGTGTCTCTCCCCCCTCCCTCCCCTGTGTCTCTCCTCCCTCTCTCCCATGTGTATCTCCCCCCTCCTCCCCTGTGTGCCTCTCCCCTCTCCTCCCCTGTGTGTCTCTCCCCCTCCTCCCCTGTGTGTCTCCCCCCTCTTCCACTGAGTGCATCTTCCCTCTCTCTGTCTCGTCCCCCCTCCTCCCTCCCCTGTGTCTATCCCCCCTCCTCCCCTGTGTGTCTTCCCCACCTATCCCTCCCCTGTGTCTCTTCCCCCCTCCTCTTTTTGTCTCCTGCGTCTCTTCCCCCCTCTTTCCCTGTGTGTCTCCCCCCTCCTCTGTGTCTCTTCCTCTCATCTCTCCCTCCTGTGTCTCTTCCTCCTGTGTCTCTCACTCTCTCCTTCCTCCCATGTGTCTCACCCCCTCGTATACCCATGCGCAGCATGATGCGATCAATCGTAGTTGTCAAACTGCGATTTGTCGCAAGCGTGACAACAAATCGCAATTTGACAATTATAATATGTTATATATTTATCTTCATTTTTCAGTGTATTTTTCTGTATAGTGCTTTGGAATATGTTGGTGCATTCCAAATAAAGAATTCTATATATATAAGCATTTTGGGCCTCATTCTATTATCGGCCGCAGCCGTTGCGGGGCCGCAAGGACCGGCCGCAAGCTATTCTGCTATTCTATTACCCTCCGGCCGGGCATTCCGGCAGGCTTGCGGCCGGCGCCTTGCTATCTCTTGCGGCCGATCGCGCCGGAGGAAATCCTTTGATCTAAAACGGCCGCAAGGAAATCGGCCGTAAGAAAATCCTATTTGCAATTCAATTGCTCCGGGAACCCTCTCTGCAAGGCTAAAACCGAGCCGCAGCTTACTTGCAGGAAAGAGGTCCCGCTAGCACCAATTAAGCACGAAATATAGCCCAAATAAAGCCATCCTGCACTTTGAGAAGACTATAAAGTGATTTTCGGTGTTAGCAAAAATAGCACAAAATTCCCCTATACTCAAATCCGTAAAATATTTTTTTTTAATATACGTCAAATATCCATGTAAAAAGTCCAGAGTGCTTGGAGCACCTCAGACCCGCCCACGCCGCAGCCGGAAAATAAACAGTTAATTTAAACTCGGGTTTGGGCTGATGTGCAAGCTTGAGAGTGGGTTACTTTTAATCCTCATGTCCCCCAATATGATCCCTAGCATTTACAGAGCTTTACAGTGCCGTCTTGAATTTATTTTTGAGTTTTTAGATTTCAGAGCTTACGGCCGGTTGCAAGATATACGGCCGGCCGTAAGGGGATAGCCTTGCGGCGCTGTATAATTGAATTGCAAGGTAACGGGAGCCCCGCAAGGAATCGCAGCTTTGCGGACGATTTACGGCCGATAATAGAATGAGGCCCCTGGTGTGCTACACCAAAAGTGCATTTTGATCTGATATTTAACAAGTTCCTTATATCTTTTATTTCTTTGTGGTATGGAGCAGAATGTTTTTTTTTATTTTGTTAAGAAATCTGTAACTTACATAACACATACAACCCTGAAAATTATTTGGTCATTTATCCTCTTTGTGTTCTGCGTTCTTAATGTTGTAATGTTGTTTGCATCTTTTATTGAAGAACAGCACAATATAAGAAGCATTTGTTTTTTATCTGGTCTATCCATTACAAATGAATGGACCAGAAAATACTTAAATGTTCCTACATGCAGGTTTCCTTTTGAATATCCAGTTGTAGATTTCCTGCAGCCCTAACAAGGCTAGACCCTACATTTTACAGAGCTGTCTTGAATTTATTTTTGACTTTTTAGATTTCTGAGCTTACGGCCGGTTGCAAGATTTACGGCCGGCCGTAAGAGGAGATCCTTGCGGGCCGTTTAATTGAATTGCGAGGTAACGGAACCCCCGCAAGGAATCGCAGCCTTGCGGCCGGTTTACGGCCGATAATAGAATGAGGCCCTTTGTGTTTAACCCGTTGACCCAAACATCCACATTAGACAAACATATCTAGGGTCCCTGTCACACTTCCATACAGGCATTCCTGTGCAAATGCACATTGGACAAGCAACTTCAGGCAGCCTGCTGCCCACTGAAGTATGTGCTACCCTAGGCCTGGACCTATTGAACTAGGCAGAATTACACCACTGACTTTGAATGTTCTATATGCATAAATTATGCATAGAAAAGTAACAATCCAGTGTGCCATTGTTTTTACAATATAAAGGACAAAAAATATGTCTTGCAGTGCTGCTATTATTTTTACGTAAGATACTGTAACAGACTAATTACATATAAAATGTAGAAAGAAACATTTTGCTTTTGCTATTTATCTATTGAAATGTCTGAGCGTTATAAATAAATAAATAATTTTAATTTTATCAGTTTTTGATTAGTTGGCACTGGGTACGATTTCATAATGCACCTGCACCTCTTTAATGTTCTACAGCTGCTTCATAGCAATTAGTAAATGTGATGTAGGTATGTTTTAGTATAAATGATTTATGATATGACATATACATAATTATTTTACATTTCGTCTATTTTGCAATATAAATATAATCCTACTAGCTACTTGCCCGTCAAAAATGACGGCAAGATAAGCACCATCGCCCTGCTGTCTCTCTCTCCCCCCTCTCCCCCTGCTGTCTCTCTCTTGCTTCCCTCTGCTGTCTCTCTCTTTATTCCCCTGCTGTCACTCTCTCCCCCTCTTCCCCTGCTGTGTCTCTCTCCCCCCTCTTCCCCTGCTGACACTCTCTCTCCCCTCTTCCCCTGCTGTGTCTCTCTCGCCCCTTTTCCCCGGCTCTCACTCTCTCCCCCCTCGTTCCCTGCTGTCACTCTCTCCCCCCTTTTCCCCGGCTCTCACTCTCTCCCCCCTCGTTCCCTGCTGTCTCTCACTTGCTTCCCTCTGCTGTCTCTCTCTTTCTCCCCCCCCCTTCCCCTGCTGTCACTCTCTCCCCTCTTCCCTTGCTGTCACTCTCTGACCCTCTTCCCCTATTGTCACTCTCTCCCCACTGTTTCCCTGCTCTCACTCTCCCCCCCCCCTTCCCGTGCTCTCACTCTCTCCCCACTCTTCCCCTGCTCTCACTCTCCCCCCCCCCCCTCTTTCCCTGCTGTCACTCTCTCCCCCCCTCTTTCCCTGCTGTCACCCTCTCCCCCCTCTTCCCCTGTTCTCACTCTCCCCTCGCTTTCCCTGCTCTCTCTCTCTCCCCCCTGTCTCTCTGTTGCTTCCCTCTGCTGTCTCTCTTTCTCCCCCTTCCCCTACTGTCACTCTCTCCCCCTTCTCCTGCTGTCACTCTCTCCCCCTTCTTTCCCTGCTGTCTCTCTCTCCCCCCTCTTCCCCTGCTTTCACTCTCTCCTCCCTCTTCTCCTGCTGGCTCTCTCTTTCTTCCCTCTGCTGTCTCTCTTTCTCCCCCCCCCTTCCCCTGCTGTTACTCTCTCCCCCTTCTTTCCCTGCTGTCTCTCTCTCCCCCTCTTCCCCTGCTTTCACTCTCTCCTCCCTGTTCTCCTGCTGGCTCTCTCTCTCTTCCCCCCTTCCCCTGCTGCCACTCTCTCCCCCCTCTTCCCTGCTGTCTCTCTCTTTCTTCCCCCTCTTTCCCTGCTGTCTCTCTCTCCCCCCCCCCTCTTCCCCTGCTGTCACTCTCCCCTCTTTCCCTGCTGTCACTCTCTCCCCCTCTTTCGGTGCTGTCTCTCTCTCCCCCCCCCTCTTCCCCTGCGGTCACTCTCCCCTCTTTCCCTGCTGTCACTCTCTCCCCCTCTTTCCCTGCTGTCTCTCTCCCCCCCCTCTTCCCCTGCGGTCACTCTCCCCTCTTCCCCTACTGTCACTCTCTCCCCACTGTTTCCCTGCTCTCACTCTCTCCCCACTCTTCCCCTGCTCTCACTCTCCCCCCCCCCCTTCCCGTGCTCTCACTCTCCCCCCTCTTTCCCTGCTGTCACCCTCTCCCCCCTCTTTCCCTGCTGTCACCCTCTCCCCCCTCTTCCCCTGTTCTCACTCTCCCCCCTCTTTACCTGCTCTCTCTCTCTCCCTGTCTCTCTGTTGCTTCCCTCTGCTGTCTCTCTTTCTCCCCACTTCCCCTGCTGTCACTCTCTCACCCTTCTTTCCCTGCTGTCTCTCACTCCCCCCTCTTCCCCTGCTTTCACTCTCTCTCCTCCCTCTTCTCCTGCTGGCTCTCTCTTTCTTCCCTCTGCTGTCTCTCTCTTTCTCCCCCCTTTTCCCTGCTGTTACTCTCTCCCCCTTCTTTCCCTGCTGTCTCTCTCTCCCCCCTCTTCCCCTGCTTTCACTCTCTCCTCCCTCTTCTCCTGCTGGCTCTCTCTTTCTTCACTCTGCTGTCTCTCTCTCCCCCCCTTCCCCTGCTGTCACTCTCTCCCCCTTCTTTCCCTGCTGTCTCTCTCTCCCCCCTCTTCCCCTGCTTTCACTCTCTCCTCCCTCTTCTCCTGCTGGCTCTCTCTTTCTTCCCTCTGCTGTCTCTCTCTTTCTCCCCCCTTTTCCCTGCTGTTACTCTCTCCTCCTTCTTTCCCTGCTGTCTCTCTCTCCCCCCCTCTTCCCCTGCTTTCACTCTCTCCTCCCTCTTCTCCTGCTGGCTCTCTCTTTCTTCACTCTGCTGTCTCTCTCTCCCCCCTTCCCCTGCTGTCACTCTCTCCCCCTTCTTTCCCTGCTGTCTCTCTCTCCCCCCTCTTCCCCTGCTTTCACTCTCTCCTCCCTCTTCTCCTGCTGGCTCTCTCTTTCTTCCCTCTGCTGTCTCTCTCTTTCTCCCCCCTTTTCCCTGCTGTTACTCTCTCCCCCTTCTTTCCCTGCTGTCTCTCTCTCCCCCCTCTTCCCCTGCTTTCACTCTCTCCTCCCTCTTCTCCTGCTGGCTCTCTCTTTCTTCCCTCTGCTGTCTCTCTCTCCCCCCTTCTTTCCCTGCTGTTACTCTCTCCCCCTTCTTTCCCTGCTGTCTCTCTCTCCCCCCCTCTTCCCCTGCTTTCACTCTCTCCTCCCTGTTCTCCTGCTGGCTCTCTCTTTCTTCCCCCCTTCCCCTGCTGCCACTCTCTCACAACTCATCCCTGCTGTGTCCCTCTTTCTTTCCCCCTCTTCCCCTGCTGTCACTCTCCCCTCTTTCCCTGCTGTCACTCTCGTGTGTGTGTGCACTCTTGTATATGTCGCCATTGTGCTGCTCAGTCCCTGGTATGCTCCTGCTCTGTGACAGCGCCCCCTAGTGGTGGGAGGAGGTAGCGTACTGAGGGAGAGAATATGCCAGACACAGCAAGAAGAGGCCTGCTGGGGAGGGAACAGCAGGCGGTCATCCGACACTGGAGGTTGGTGGAGAGGGGGAACGGGAGGAGGGAAGATGAGGGGGGAGGAGGGAGGATGAGAAGAAGGAAGGAGAATGAGGGGCAGGAGGGAGGATGAGGGGAAGGAGGAAGGAAGTTGTCAAACTGACAGTTGTCCTCACGCAACTGCGGGCCTAAGTGCGAGCTCGGAAGGCTTCCATGCCTCAACGGCTCGCCTTGCTTCGCAAGGCTCGCAAGCGTGACAACAACTCGCAGTTAGACAATTATAATAGGTGATTCCAAGGTGAGCAGTCATTTCATGTACGACTACCGAACAAAGAAATTATTTTCATGTAATTTTTCCCTGCAAAACCAAAATTTTAAAAATATATTCTTAAATACTTAATCTTGATTGGCTGAAATATGATTGCCACTTCTTTCAGCGCATCTTAATCTGTAAAAAAAATTAATAAAAAAGAAGGTGCGGTCAAAATAACGTTAGTCGTGCAGGAGCTCCTCTGAGAAGCTCTGTTATACTACATTTTTTAAAATAGATTAACGCGTTTTTTTAGGGGAAGGCTCATTTACACAGGACAAAGACGAGGATCAATGGCTTCAACCAAGCAAGAAAAGGACAGATTTTTCAATCAACATGGAAGTGCCAGCTTATGCAGGGCTGAAGAGTGAGGACAAGGCCATTGAGGATTATTTGTTGAGGGTGTCAAAAGGATACACAATATTTTCCATCACAGAGAACCCCATAATAATGAGTTAACATTTGGACAGATCTGGTGGAGGTCTTTAGTTCATCAGTTTATGGGTTAAATACAATCAAATGTACTAAGATGTTGTACGCAGAATTTGTCAATCAAGAGGATGAGAACAGGACTAAGGTGTGTGTGATACCTCAACAGTCATTTTACACCATATATTATTTTAACAAATAATTCAAGCAATGTGTATTTAGAGAAGAATAAGACGTTCTAAGTGTTCACTTATTCTTTTTCCATCTACTGCTTTATTAACCTTTCTTAAAACAGTATCCAGTTAGCACTGCCTATACTTGTATTGCTTGTTTACTTTTAAACAAGCTAAAAGTATTTAATCTCATGTATAATTTTCCTGAAATGGTGCATCTGACAGTGAATGCTTTCCTAAATATACATTGTGTGTAAGAGCACTGGTTCCCAAGCCTTTTCTTCAATGCAGCACTTGAATATTGTCGGGGGTTTGTGTCGAATACTTTATAGCTGTTAAACAGAAAATTGCTAAATGCCAAGTTATAAACAATAATACATATTACATAGAATTTGTTTTCCTAATTTTGCTTCTTAATATTTTTTTTAATATGCCACAATTTTGTGGTTCACCGATCACATTTGTTTTGGCTTTAGCATAAAGTTGAAAATAGATAAAAAGGCTACTTGCCAGTTGGGCACTGTATTGAGTAATACTAGAGATCCCTCAATGTGGCCTATGAATTGTGACTTACCAAAATCACCCAGCTAAGCAAACAAGTGAAAAACAATTACCCTGGTGAAACAGATTTAAAGCCACGGGGTTAAAGTAAAAAAACAGAAGAGGCGATACAATTCAAACATTAAATCCCAGACCAATCTGCATTTGCAGTTCAATGATATGTTAATACAAATATATGAACATGTAGGTATGTATTCAATTCTAGGCCTACATCAAATTCTAGAAGACTCTGTTTCATTAAGAAAACTCAAAATTATCCTCTGGGAATATTCAAAAATCAGAATGGGCAATCCTGCATTGTATTGTATACAAGATGGTAGTATAATAGAGGAACTTTTTACCAAGTAGCAAATGCTTGTAAAAAGGACAGACCAGGAAGTTTTGGGCAAAAAAACATTAGTAAGGAGTAATGATCTCGTAGTTCTTATAAAAAATGAGAATTCAAATTTCTTCTAGTAAGAAAAATATTTTTTCAGACATTTTATATTGAAACGCCATAGCAGGACCATACATAGCAAAACAAGCGATTTGACATTTAGACATGTTATATATAACAACTCCACCTTTGCACAGTTGGACTAACTGAAGCAATTTTGTCAATCTGGTCATGTACAGAGATATTGCAATGGTGTAAAGATAGGTGTTAGTACCGATATTAGAGGACACTAGGTTGAGAGTGTGGTACAGAAAAGTGCCAGAGGCCAGATTAAGGTCAGAGCAGAAGCTAGGACAAGCAGCAGACAAAGGAAAATTAGGGTGCCACAATCCAATTTCAAAGCCAATGGCTAAATGCCAGAAGGTAGAATAGTCAAACAAGCTGTGATTGTGTGCCAGAAGGGAAAAAATCCTAACAAACAAGCTAAGGGTTTGGGTGCTAGATAGAAGAGAAGTCTAACATAGTGAATGCCTACATGTAGCACTGGGGCAAAGCAACTGAACACTGTTGTTCAGTTGTTCGCACACTAAACTGTCACCATAATTGTCAAACCTGCTGGTTCCTGAGAGCAACAGCATGTATGCAAATTGATACGGATGACAGCTCTAGTGAGCCCAATAGTGATGGGTAGGGTCTAACAAGGAACTAAGAGCTGCACAAAATAAGGCACACCTTGTGGCTGAAGTCACTGTGCAATGATATAACACAGTGGAGGACCTTATGAACCACCAATTGACCAGGCAAAGGGTAAATAACAAAAGAAAGAGACATAATTAAACTTTCATGCAAAAACATCTTTTAAACTCAACGCATAAAAGTTGTGTGATTTACATGCTTTTCTTTGAGCTTATGCCTTACAGAAATAAAAACAAAAACACATTAATTAAAATATACTTTTCCTCGAGCAGACGGACTGTCTGTAGGAGGTATCAACACCATGACAGTGTCTCCACAGTAGCTCTCAATATTTCAAGAAATTATGGCATCCCCCATTCATGACAACTTTATGGAATTCTGCCAGAAGAATTCTGGATTTATATATTACAGACTCTAAGCCTAGAAGAGTTCAATGAAACTGCCAGTATTTAATATAGGTTGTGTATGTGTATGCTCATTTTTCTCCTATTGTGAAGGATTTGGTCTAGTCTTCCCTGTGTATTCTTCAATATCTAAGTACGGAGGTGGAACATTTCTGGGACTCTGCGCTAAATGTTTTAGTCCTGGTTTTTAAGTAGAATTATATAAAATAGAAAAACTATATAAAAGTATGCAACTAGCTGACTCCTAAGTATCAACTATATATATTTTATCCCTATTTATATAAATATGAGAAGTGCACCAAGTTACTTTAAAATGTAAAATGGATACAAAAGACAAAAATTTTCCCTGCAAAAGAGAAGGACAAAAACATTATAAAATGTTTTGTGTGATTGAAACAGTAGTGCTATAGATATTAAAACTGTAAAACTATGGAAATGCACCTTTGCAACAAAAGTTGGGGTCTGAGAAGATAAAGAAGCATTAAACTTATCATACAAACATATAGGATGTTTCATTAATAATTAGTCTTGATAATGGAACAAATCAAAAGTGGGCATGGAAAAGAGACAGAAAGGGGAAGAAGATAAAAGACTGAGGGGGGTAGACAAAATACCAAAAGAGCAGTAAACAAAAGATTGAAATGGGGTGGAAGAGAGACCAAAAGTAGGAGTGAAGGAAGAAATTAAAGTGAAGTGGAGGAGAGAATAAAGAAGGAGAAATAAAATAGAGGTAGATGAAGAAATTGATAAACAGGAGAGGACGGTGCAGAAAGGAAGATAGTCTATTGAGTAAAGAAAGAAGACGCATGCATAGAGGCAGCATATGGACTCCTTATACCACAACAAGGAGATAGGTGCGGATCTATCAGTGGTGCAAGGTACAATGCCCCTGCTCTGGGAGACCCTAGCTATAGATGCCTTATTATATATATATATATATATATATATATATATATATATATATATATATATTTATTTTATTTATTTTTCAGTTTAGTGTTTACAGTGACACCCTGCAACTGCCCCCAGTCCCTAAATATAGGGGCCCAAAACAATGCTTCCTACCCCATTGGTAGGGGTGTGTGGCCAAAAATGCAGAGTGCTGGCCAGGGAAGAGGAAATAGATGAAAACAATTTATTCATGCTACCTCTCTGTGTCTCATTCATGTGAGGGAGGAAGAAAGAAGGGGTAGGACAGAGAAGAGAGACAAAGCAGACCGGTGGAGAGAGATAATAAAGAAAAGATGGAACTTAATAGTGTGACAGCAGGGGTGTAGGAGCCAGAATAATTCTGGGGGGATACAGCTCATTGTATACACAGGCCGTAAAAGAGCTTATAAATTATACTAGCGACTTGCCCATCAAAAATGACGGGGTAATAAAATTGTAAGGCAGGTAATGCTGTTTGCCACAGACTTAGTGTTTTGGTCGTGTGAGATCCTTCAGCGCTCATTGCAAGCCTCTTGGTTGGTGTATTTTTTGTTATCAGAGGCGCTTTTGCTCTCATTGTAAGGTTTGCGCTGATCTCCTTTTTATGCTTATTGCAAGTCTCTCCGTGGTGTAGTTTGTGTCCTATGAGCAACGTTGGCGCTCCTTGTGAGGCGCGAGTTGAAGGGTTTTGTGGTTTATTGCGATACTGCATTTTTTTTTTTGTGTGTATGTATTTTTTCTTGATAATTAATTCATGAAATGATGAATTAATATACTTTACCTATTTGTAATTAATATATGCAGCATGCAATGTGCTGAAGAGCTAACAATCTGTGTTGATGTTCCTGCAGCATACAATGTAGATTTGCAGTGTTGGTGAGCTGAGGTGTAAGTGTCAGCAATGTGCGCAGTGTGTAGTGTAAATAGGCTGCGTGTGCGAAGGGAAACCACTTGCGTAGCTGGGTACTTCCGCATTCTGTAAGTTAGTGTTGTAAAATGGAGGCAATTGTGTATGTGGTACGCGGGTGTGGATGATTTAGCGTCCTTGCTAATAGTGTATGTTGTACCTCGTACGTGTTTTTGTAAAAGTTGTATGTGTTTGGAGCTGTTTTGCAGCTTTAGGGGTCGTGTAGCCTTGTTTAAACTCCGTAAATTGGACTCAAATTGAGGTGTAACCTCACGTCCAGACGTCCTGGGTGTCGCCCCTTGCTGTGGGTAAGGTTTTTATTTAATTTTTGTATGAATTTAGTGTTTTTTTAATGTTTTCCGCTGTGCACGGTTTGGCCTATAAGGTCATATTTTTGCAAGTTCGTAATTTTTTTTCTAAGTCTCGCAACTCGTATTTTTTGTGTAAGTCCGTATTTAGTCATTGCGTGTTATAGTTTTTTGTTCAAAGTTCCGCTTCTGTGGGTGTTTGTAACCGCTTGTGTTGCGGCATAACAGCCTCTACCTCCGCAAATGCAGCCTCTTGCTACACGAGGCTCCGCATTTGTGGCCCTAACTGCGTCCCTCTTGGCTTTGCATTAAAGATGTGTAATACAGCATGCATACGCTTAAAGGAAGCCATGTTTGATAATGCCTATGGATTTTAGAGCGAGGCATTTGTGGGCACATTTGCATTTGCTCAGCTTCCCAGAATGCAGTGTAATTTTGAGCTGGAAGCAGGTTTAAACTTGTTTTAGACATTCAAATATGAACGCAGATGAACTATTTATTTACTATATATATATATATATATATATATATATATATATATATATATATATATATATATATATATATATATACATACACATACATACATAGGAAAATCTGTGGGGGGGGGGGGGGGTGTCCCCCCCAGTTCCTACTCCCATGCCTGGCAGAGAGAGAAAGAAGATCAAGGGAGAACATCCTCATTTAGCTTACATTACAGCACTTTATCCATCACTCCAGCAGTAGCCTCCCTCAAAGTATTGTAACATCAGAGTTAGACACCGACTTACTTCCTTTGTTAGATTTTTAATGCGCTTCAACACAAAATACAATAAAATGTTACATTCAGAAAAACAAAAATAATTCAATAGAGGTAGTTGCAAATATATCAGTTGGGTCCTTCAAATGACCACTATTTACCAGAATAACGATACCTTTTGTTATGTTTCTGGAAAGTTACTAATATAAATGTTTAAATGAGAATTTTTCAAATAAGAAATTCAAAAGTTTAAAATGATTGCTGTTAAATTTAACATATTGTTATATTTCTAATTTTTTTGCAAATTTTTAAGACTTTCAAAATCTGTTTTTAACACTGCATTGCTCATAAACCCCTTGAAGAACAGTGTAAAACGCTGTGGCACCTTGTGGAATCTGAATATAAATGGTAAAAGGAAAGGGGTGAAATTACTCAGCAATATTTAGATATGTCCTCCTCAATGTCAATAAGGCAAAGAAAGATAAGCTAGCCAGTTCTTACTTGAAAGCTCATTCCATGTCAGCTCATATTGCCTGTGTTGATTTGATATGTTAAGATTCACATTTTATATTTAAATCCTATGGTATCCTTTGTGTACCTGAGAATATTTTAATTGACAGATCAAGTGCTGAAAGCCTCAAGGCACAATTGATGTGCAGTGACATTTCAAGGAGATTGAGACACAACGAGAACTTGAAATGAGACTGAAATTGCCACCGCTTTCAATCTTCTTGAGTGATACCCATCAGACAAATAAGTGAAATAGTAAGAAATATTCTTCAAAGACCAATTCTCTGAGACAGTTAGACAACTAAAAGAGTTAAAAATGGGATAAGAATACACAAAGATTACAGATACATATAAACATGGCATGTATGTATGTATGTATATATATATAAAATATATTTATATATATATATATATATATATATATATATATATATATATATATATATATATATATATATATATATTGTACAGTCAAACATGGTTTTAGATTTAAATAAAGACCATCACAGGGATCATCATATTTTTTTTTACATTGAAACTGTTGACAAAATCCAGGATGTCTACATGAGTGGGATCTAGTGTGAGTAATCGAAATATAGTATTTGTACAGTTACAAGTGTAAAATTTTATTTTATTGACAATCAATCACTTATACAATAATGTCACAGAACCAAAATATTTAAACCATTATTTGGATTTTTTTAAATGATTTATATTTAATAAGATTTTTATTCCCTGCCTACAAACTGAGTATCTGATATTGCTTTGTCCTCTGTATATGGATAATTACAGTGGATATAAAAAGTCTACACACCCCTGTTAAAATGTCAGGTTTCTGTGCTGTAAAAAACTGAGACAAAGATAAATCATTTCAGAACTTTTTCCACCTTTTAATGTGACCTATAAACTGTACAACTCAATTGAAAAACAAACTGAAATATTTTAGGTAGAGGGAAGAAAAAATATTAAAATAAAATAATATGGTTGCATAAGTATGCACACCCTTAAACTAATACTTTGTTGAAGCACCTTGTGATTTTATTACAGCACTCAGTCTTTTTGGGTATGAGTCTATCAGCATGGCACATTTTGACTTGGCAAGATTTGCCCACTCTTCTTTGCAAAAACACTCCAAATCTGTCAGATTGCGAGGGCATCTCCTGTGCACAGCCGTCTTCAGATCACCCCACAGATTTTCAATCGGATTCAGGTCTGGGCTCTGGCTGGGCCATTCCAAAACTTTAATCTTCTTCTGGTGAAGCCATTCCTTTGTTGATGTATGCTTTGGGTCGTTGTCATGCTGAAAGATGAAGTTCCCCTTTATGTTCAGCTTTCTAGCAGAAGCCTGAAGGTTTTGTGCCAATATTGACTGGTATTTGGAACTGTTTATAATTCCCGCTATGTTAACTAAGGCCCCAGTTCCAGCTGAAGAAAAACAGCCGCAAAGCATGATGCTTCCACCACCATGCTTCACTGTGGGGTATGGTGTTCTTTTGGTGATGTACAGTGTTGTTTTTGCACCAAACATATCTTTTGGAATTATGGCCAAAAAGTTCAACCTTGGTTTCATCAGACCAGAACACCTTTTTCCACATGCTTTTGGGAGACTTCAGTTGTGTTTTTGCAAAATGTAGCCTGGTTTGGATGTTTTTCTTCGTAAGAAAAGGCTTTTGTCTTGCCACTCTACCCCATAGTCCAGACATATGAAAAATACAGGAGATTTTTGTCACATGTACCACACAGCCAGTATTTGCCAGATATTCCTGCAGCTCCTTTAATGTTGCTGTAGGCCTCTTGGTAGCCTCCCAGACCAGTTTTCTTCTCGTCTTTTCATCAATTTTGGAGGGAGCTCCAGTTCTTGGTAATGTCACTGTTGTGCCATATTTTCTCCACTTGATGATTCACTGTGTTCCATGGTATATCCAATGCCTTGGAAATTCTTTTGTACCCTTCTCCTGACTGATACCTTTTCACAATGAGATCCCTCTGATGCTTTGGAAGCTCTCTGTGGACCATGGCTTTTACTGTGGGATGCAACTAGGAAAATTTCAGGAAAGACCAACTAGAGCAGCTGAACTATATTTGGGTTAATCAGAGGCACTTTAAATGATGGCAGGTGTATGCCGACTCCTATTTAACACGATTTGGAATGTGATTGCTTAATTCTGAACACAGCTACATCCCCAGTTATAAGAGGGTGTGCAGACTTATGCAACCACATTATTTTATTTTATTTTTTTTACTTCCCTCCACCTAAAATATTTTAGTTTGTTTTTCAATTGAGTTGTACAGTTTATAGGTCACATTAAAGGTGGAAAAAGTTCTGAAATTATTTATCTTTGTCTAATTTTTTTACAGCACAGAAACCTGACATTTTCCACCACAACAGTTTTAATCAACTTGACTAAAAGCTCATTTCTGTAGAGACGGGGCCATTGTTACTGGTGCAAACACAACCACAAAAGGCAGCAAATGGGAAATGCAAACAGGAGACAAAAGAATGGTGCAGTTAATATATATAAAACATAGCTTTTACCTAAAGAATAATAAACAAGGTCAGTAAAGGGACAGGCATAGTATAGGATCAGACATCAAAAATAGAAAAACATGAATCAATGGTGACACATTCCTCTGTGGACTGCGTCTCTGCGTTTCATGCTACACTGCATTTTATCAAGGACAGGGCAACTACGCCACAGGTTTAATATGTATTTTGGCGTCTGATCTTTTGCTATGCCCATCCCTTTGATAGAGTTTAAATAAAAATGTACGATCTATATACCACACTGTGTGCATCAACATTTTATCTTTTTATTATTTTAATTATATATTGAAACAGTCTTTGATCACAATTTTCTTACCATCCTTTACTAAGAAATGCATCATAGGAAAGACTTGATTATTATTAATGTGAATTTGAGTGACAGAACAGGACCACATTTTAGACTGCACATTGAAAGTGGGATCTTAATATATATGGGAAAAAAACTTAGGAGCCAGGAAGATTTTATAGGTGTCAGATAGGCTATTTACTACGAGCCTGCTCTTCACGGAGAGGCTTTTTGTAAAAACATTTAGTAGCCAGCAGTACAATTTTTAGGAGCCCTGGCACCCTGTAAATTTTCATCCCTATCTATATATTTAATATATCACATATAATAGTTGTCGTAATTGCGAGTTGTCGTCACGCAATGTTATAAAATACGGGCTTGCGCATGCGGAATGAGCGCCAAAGGTGGGAGTAGAGGAGGGAGAGGCTCGCAATGCACGGCAAAAGGCACTCATTGAGGGGCATGAAATTGCAGGTTTGCAGATGTCTGCAATGAGCAGCAAAGCCACTCATTGCAGGGCTCACGGTGAGTGCCGAAGCTGCTTATCGCAAAGACCGTAAATTTGATGGGGGAGAGACTCGCGATCATCGCTCATCGCGAAGCCTGCAAGGTAGAGGGGGGAGAACCTCGCATTGTGTGGCAACAACATTGCCAGGCTTCAAATTTTATTACCATCATTTTTTTGACGGGCAAGTTGCTAGGGAGGAGAGGGTGAAAGAGAGTCCCACAAAATTGCAGGGTTGCCCATGCACTTAACACATGCCGAGGCGCGCAATGAGCATCAACGCCACTCATTGCGAGGCCTGCAATGGGCACTGAGGGGGGGGAAACGACACAGGGGGGGAGAGACACAGGAGAGGGAGAGGGTGCAAAGAGACAGATGGGAGGAAGAGAAGGGGGGAAGAGACACAGGGGAGAGAGAGGGAGGGAAGAGACACAGGGGAGCGAGTGGTGAAAGAGACACGGGGGGCAGTAAAGTCAAATATTATCCTGTCATTTGGCCTGCAATGGGTGCTCATTGCGCGGCTCACAGAGAGAAAAGGAGAGAAGAGGGAGGGAGAAGACACAGAAGGAGGGAAGGAGAGAGAGAAGCCGCATAGCGAGGCTCGCATTGCCAGGCATTGCTGCGCATAGCGATCCTTGCATTGCGCGATCCTTGCATTGTGTGGCAAACAGCATTGCAAGGCTTGCAAATGTTATGCCATCATTTTTGACGGGCAAATGGTTAGTATATATATATATATATATATATATATATATATATATATATATATATATATATATATATATATATATATATATATATATAATATTTATATTTAATATCTATCTATGTCATCTGCACTAGGGCATAAGGTTTACACTGAAAATAAGTACAGATGGTCCCCGGGTTAAGGACGAGATACATTAATGGGAAAGTCCTTAAACCGCATTTGTATGTAACTCTGATTCCTGATGAAAAAAAATTATCTTAACAATAATATGATAATGTCTCATATGTGATAATATTAATATAGTGTAATACTGTAGTAATAATAATAACAAAATACCTGTACTATAATAATAAGTTACAAAAACTATTGGGCTTTTGCTTTTAATTCTAACAAAAAAAAAAAACGGTATGGGAGCCTGTTCTTAAGTATGTGTCATCTCTATGTTGGGTCATCTGTATCCTATAGTGCTGATGCCATAATGATTATTTGTATTGTATCCAATGTGGATTTGTGTAGAAGAGCACACAAATATTACTATAGATAAACTTTTACACCCCATCCGTTTGTGTACTGTATTTTCTGAATCATATTGGAATACCAACAAATTTTGATGGAGGGCTATGCTGAGGGAGCAGTTAAATTCTTTCAAAATACGGATGTGGTGTCCTTTGCTCATGCAGAGGTTGAAAATGTATTATGGAAAGAATCAGTGACACACAATCCTCACCTCCATGTGAGATGTTCCCTTGATCTAATAGTATTATATATTGAAGATGGGGCAGTGTATTGGAAGTCGTGAAGAAATCACTTGGTGAGTTGGAAAATTGAATGCTGACATTTACAAAAAATCTGAGTTATGGGACAAATTTCTAATTCAGTTGGATAAACACGGAGCTGATCGTACCGTGTCAAACAAGATAAAAATGTGTTTGTGTATGGTTACTAGATTATGAGAAATGTTTAAGGGAACAGACATCCAAATCAGTAGCATAAGAAGTAGGAATAATTTGAAGATCAAATTACCTGTTCTAATGTTTACACCCTGAGACTTAAAGTGATATATGATCTTTAATGACAATCCTTCCATTAAACATTTCTGAGATTGATATTGGGTAAAATAGGCAAATTTGTATAGTCTCAGGACAAAAATAAGGTCGACCTGAATTTCACAAAGGCAGAATGTTTCACTATTAAATCTTTATCTCAAGACCCAACATTGACTATTCGCCCAGCAGATAAGGGTGGTGTCACAACCTACTCTTCAGTGGGCTTGAAAAGGCCAGAGAGACATGTAGGTTGTTGTCGGTCCAGTAAGCCCTTTACACAGGATGTCTATCAACTTCCAGGATACAGGGTGACAAAATGATAATTTTCCCTCAATAATATACACCATTACTATGTGTTCCAAGAGAGCATTTCCTTTATTTCAACCTCTGATATTTTATACTTTAACATCACTTTGTCTAAGCAGACAGAGTTGCACAAATTTGAGGATTTTGAATTTCCAAAGTTCTTTCAGCCAAACGGAGCCTGCTATGATCAGTGGTCTGCTGATTGGCTCCGTGGGCCAGCACCTATCAGACCTATCAAACAGGGTGGTTTTTCCAGGTGCATAGTTTAAGTATAGGTCAGTGGGGAAGAGTCTCTGAATATCTTATCACTTGTGGATTCCACTCTGTCTGGGACCAGTCTGCCGGGTTTTGGTAAACGGCCTATTGTGTTAATGAGGTTAGGTCCATACAGTGACCAAATGGCTGGACCTAGCCATAGGGGGAAGCCTGAACGGTGGTGTATTGCCCGGGGAAACTGGGAAAAGATAGATTAGGACTGGGAAATATGTTTCACTTATTGCCCCGAGAGGGGATCAGTACTAGCGGGCATGGGGACCGCTTGGTCTGATATACCCTAGCACTCTTAGCTCCATTCATACTTTATGTGGGAGGTCTAGGCTAGATGCTAGTTATAAATCACATTCCAATTAGCAGTTAGCCACAGACGAAGGATCAAAAGGGAAACCCGTTACAGGCACTTGACCTTTGTCAATGAAACCACAACCACTACGCTTGGGTAACTGGGTCTATGTCCCCAAGCTTTAAAACCCCTGTCCTTTTATCCACATGTATCATGCGATTCAGTTGTATATCATCACAAGGAAATTACATTGGGGCTGGGACCCCTCACAACATTATTATGAATATATTTCTGAACCAACAGAGCCAGGTAAAACATTCCACTGAGAAGGTGATCATAGTCTTTAGAGTTATTTTGTGTAGCTATAAGAACAGCTGTGCTACAATGGTTTTCTGGGGTCCGGCTGCTCTGATCCTCCCAGTAAGGAGGCGGACAGTCCTGTCGATAGCCGGGTGGCAGTTGGGTTGTGACAGCCGGGGCTGCGGTTTTATCGGATTAGGAAAAATTTAGGAGTAAAATTATGGGACAATTATAAGATCAAACTAGTTAATGGTTGCTATACAGCAATACTACCTCTGAGACTTCGGAGAGATTACAAATAAGAATAAAAACATGGATCATGGGGTTATGCAGAGGTGGATTACTAAACAAGAAAATATGTATACTTTGCCAAAAATCCATAAGGATTCTGTAATTCCCCCTGGACTCCCCATAGTGTGAGCCAGACAGACAATTGGCTATTAACCATGGACATGATACATTTTATTTGTCTATCTCTCGTAAAGGTGGGGAATACTGTTCGACAACTGTTAAGTGAATTAAATGTCTATTATGGTCACCTAGTGGACTATGTGGTGGAATTGTTGTCTAATGTTTAAAAACATAATTGATTGAGAACAAGGGGAAAAAAAATTCTGGGGCAGCTGGTAGTATGGTCCCCTTGTGTGCTAATGTATTTTGTGCATACATTTGAATCTCAATATATTTAACATCCATATCATGACCATTGTTAATTCATCATTGCATAGTATAAGATACACCATCACGTTTATTTATGATTTTAGTTAGGAGTCTGATATTTCTTGATTTGAAAATATGGAGTAATAAAGATTAGTTGGAATATTAACTGATAGGAATACAATTTTACATGTGGCCAGTTTCCATCCTGTATCGATAAAAAAAAATCCTTACCCAGCATTTATATAATAAAAACACAATAATTCAAATGATGTGTTAGCACAACAACAACAATACTATTCAAGCTTCTCTTGGAAAAAAAAATACTATGGTTTCAAAACACTAGAGATTTGGGAATAAAACAGATGTTCAGAGATGTACGGTTGGGACTAATTTTACAATGACATTCAGCTGTTTGAAGAAAAGTATATTAAGAAATTGGAATTTTGTATTCACATTTGCCAAAAACATTTAGAACACGGAAATGTAGATTCAGAGATATTTTAGTTAAAACTGATTTACAGTGTAAACAGACACAATCACTGAAATAGTGACAAGGTAAACTATAACTGAGGTACGGAGCTAGGGCAAGGGGGCCCCGGTGCAGAAAAAAAATTTGGGCCCGCTTCTCGAACCCCCTCCAACGTCAACTCACATAATACATATATAAAATATAAATAAAAAAAATATAAAAAATAAATATAAATATCCCGCTCCATGCTGATGATAGCCAATAAACTTGAAACACCTGTACATGGATAGAATTCTCATCTTGTGTAAAATCCAACCTTGGATTTGCATTAAAGATGTGTAATCCAGCAGGCATAAGCTTAAAGGAAGCCATGTTTGAAAATTGCTATGGATTGAAGAGCGAGGCATTTGTGGGCACATTTGCATGCATCCCAGAATGCAGTATAATAACTGTTTTTCTTGGAATTCTGAGCTGGAAACATTTTTTTTTACTTGTTTTAGACATTCAAATAGGGGCCACAAAGCTGCTAAGGTCTAATAATTTTTTCGATCACCCACATACTGGCCAACTGATTGAAATTAGACATGCAATTTATTGTACAACATCTTATATGATTTATATGATCACTTGTCCATGTGGATAAAACCTCTACTTCTTCGCATGAAAGAATTGCCAATATAAATAAATATGACTTGGAGAGGCAGTAAGAGTGACCAACCAGTTGCCAACATTTAATTGAAAGGGGTAATACCGTAAACATAAATTGGTTTAGTGGAATTTATTACATTCCACCTTTTATCTCTAGGTGGTGATATGAGATTACTTCTATGCAAGGTTATGTGGATTAGACAATTAAATACTATATTACCTTTTGATTTAAATTAACAACTACTCTTTGGAAGTTTTTTGGATGAAAGATGAGATAAGTTAGTTACAATTATTATCCTGTATTTTATTTAGTATTAAACATTATGTCCTTGTGTCATGATCCCCTGACTACCCTGTCCCTTTATGTGGTTGTGGGACTGGTTTCAGTGGTGTTATAGTAAGTTTTAGAGTTATTTAATATGTTATGTTGATTACCCTATGTAATGTTAATTACTGTATGTTATGTTGCTTCTCTGTGTGTTTGACTTATGATGTTAGAATCTGTATGTTGCAGGTCTGATTCATGAACAGTTAACTTATTTAGAATGTATTGATGTAATCTGTGACTATCACGTTGCCATGTCAGTTATTAAAGTTTGCTCTGATGGTAGATACATAAAAAAAGTGTATCTGTCATTTTAGAGAAAATAGAGATGAAAACATTTATTATTTTGCCAAGCCTGTTTTTTATTCTCCTGTATTTCTGAGAGCCTGAGCCAGTTCCTGCCATAAGTGCTGAGATTGCTAGAACCCAGACCATCCAGGGGTACTCCTGTTACAGTAAGCCTGAGGGTTAGGAGTGAACCTGGTCCCCCTTTACCTCTGGGTTGTAACAAGTGATTTAAGAAAATATCATTTATTTTTATAATTTATGTTTTTTGTTATTAATTTTATTTTTAGGTGAAGGCAATGATATAAGTTTTGCTTCGGCGCCCATTGCAGCCTGTGCTGCGCGGCTGCTTAAGTGCTGGGCAGCTGCTTCGCCTCGCTTTGTGAGGCTTGCATCTGTGACGGCGCAGCTGACTGCAATGAGTGCCTTCAGCGCCTATTGCAGCAAGTTAAGCGCCTCGCTTTGCGAGGCGCGCAAGCGTGACGACAAATTGCAGTTTGACAACTATTATATGTGATATATATCACATATATAGTTGTCAGTGTTGGTGACGTTGGACACGCTTTTGCTTCCCTAACTCGATGAGAGGCGAAGCGAGACGTTGACGCACGCACGACTTAGGCTGCAATGAGCGCCAAAGGTGCTTATTGCAATGCTCGCCTCACAGTTGGTTAAAACGCGTAACACGAAAACATAGAAAAACAACAAAAATAATCAAAACAAAAATAATAACACACTCACACACAGCACAGGGAGAGATAGCCAGGAAGACTGTGAGTGAAGTTGCACACTGACGAAAAATGCAAAATATGGCTCCAATTAAACGAAAATCTGCTAAGCAAAGGAAAAAAATCGCGGACAAAAAACTGAAACAGGATGAAAACGAGGCTCAGCAACGCCAGGCATGCAGATCTTAGAAAATACACAACGCCGAAGACACAACGCGGGACTTGGGCACGCAGGACTTGGAAAATAAAATGAACGCAGGTGCTCAGAGGAGCAAAAGCCGCATATTGTGTGGCAAACACCATTGCCAGCCTTACAATTTTTTTCCTGTCATTTTAGACCGGCAATTTTCTAGTATATATATATATATATATAGTTCACCACAACAATCATTTAATATCACCTAACATTTGATATTCACAAAGAATAGAAAGTAGAATAGAAACTACCCAGCTGCAGTAGATTTTAAAGCTCCCCACGTTATTATTAAACTAGTGAATTGCCCGTCAAAATTAACGTATAATATTATGTGTTCTGTGTCTTTGTGTACCCTGTCTCTCTCTGTGCTCATTTTCTCACTCTCTTTCTTTTTTTTTTTTTTATTTAAAATTTTTATTAATTTTTCAAGTGACAAAAATACACAAAACAAACAGACAAGACTATGCCTGATAATTAAACAAAAGTATAACAAATTATTGTGCAATATCAAAAATAAAAAATAACAAAGAGAAAGAAACAGATATAGCCTCATTCACACCACATTCATAACCTATACTAAAACCCAGATAAGGGTCAAAAAAAAAATCTCGTCTGAACATGATTTTATAAGCATTCAAGGTTCCACGATTGAGTCCCAAACCAACCATTTGAGTTTGTGTTGATTAATAATTTTACCGGATTCATATAGGATTTCTAAGTCTCTAATATAGTTAATTTTTTGAAAGACTTCAGCCCAACTAGGAGGGTTGGGTTGTTTCCATCTGCTAGTAATTGCAGATTTGACTTAACGCAAGTTCTCTGGTTTCAAGAGCGTCAAACAAAATGTGAAATAGACAACCATATGGGGTGAAACATATAGTCTTTTTTAGTGTCATTGAAATGAATTTAAAGCATTCAACCCATAAAGGGTTAATAAGAGGACACTCCCACCAAATGTGAAGTTGCCAATACCCCCACAGTTTCTCCAACAAAGTTTATCTTTGATGTCGTGGGAGATTTGGTATACTCGCAGAGGAAATATATACCATCTGTTTAAACTCTTAAAGTATACCTCCCTTTGGGAAGAATTTTTAATACATTTACTAGTAGCTCTGAAAGCTTTTTCACAACTACTTAGGGAAATAGAAATGGTAAAGTATTGCTCCCACAACATTAAAGAAGCGGATTTAGTTTTTTCCATATTAGATCGTATATTAGGAAAACTTTTAGAAACTAGGTGGGTTAATTCCATTTTTTGAACAAGCAGTTCGACTGAATTCAACTCCTTGCCAAAAACTTTATTAGTTAAATGCTTATCTACCCATAATTTTAATTGTTTATATGTTAACCAACAAAAAGTTGAAATACCAAGTTTTCTCTCTCTCTCTCTCTCTCTCTTTGCGCTCACTCTCTCTCTGTCTCTCTCTTTGTGCTCACTCTCTCTCTCTCTTTTTGTG